>JAVQKC010194818.1:0-37597 GCA_036025475.1 Philypnodon macrostomus | reverse complement strand
TTCACAGGTGTGCCCTGTCAGGGTTAATAAGGGGGATTTCTTGCCTTTTCATGAAAATAAAGAAAACTCATTGAATGAATGAGGTGTGTCCAAACCTTTGGTCTGTACTGTACATGCACTCGTATTCAGAGGCACCGTTCTCATTCTGTGACACATCGATCTGTGACTGTCTTTTCTCACAGCCTCTCAAAATGTAACTTAAACGCAACACATTTCTCTTAATGATTTCATGTTTGGGGTTTACCCACAGATCAAAACAGAACCGTCTCACTCACGTTTTAAGTGTGCCAGATGTCATCAGCTCGGTCACCAGAACAATACATTTCTTTCCTTTGCACGGTCCCTCCCAGGAGTCGTAGAAGCGGACAATGTTAGGATGCTGAAGCCCCTTTAACATGCCTGCTTCCTCTTTGAAGCGCTGCCGTTCTGACTTGGACAGCTTGCGATCCTGCAAACAATAACAAGAGGAAAATTGTCTTTTAATAGGACAATCACATTTTAAGTGTGGGAATAGATTATTTTGACAACAATAATGACAAAAAGACACAAAATAAAGATTGCAAAGAGAAAAAATAAAACATTATTAAATACGTTTAAAGGGTCATTTCATGTTTTTCTGTTTTGCAGATGCTTCTTTTTTGTTGCTGAACAAGCTCAGATAAGGTGCATATAGGCCCTCTTTACCCCTGCTGAGCACGCCCGCTTTACTACAACAGTCATGAGAACTATAAGCACAAGCCTAAGCATACAGGTATACCCAAATGTACATGAATGTAACCAATGCAACTGCAGGTTAGTAAAAAGGGACCCCTTCATCTAAATATAACAATACAAATAAATTAAAGATCAAGGATACAACTTTCACCAGTGGACATGTGCGCCTCGAGTGAAGCAGACGTGTCTTTGAGATGATAACAGTAGCTTCAAATAGAAAGTACTTGAACCAGTGAAAACAAGTCCACTTTGAGCCATCCAGCTGGAGACAAAGTTATTTGACAGGTCCTACCCAAAGTTTAATGGGCATTCCTCATGCACCACTCACACCTCAATAAACAGTGATGCAAAAAGAAGAGAGGGCAAGGCCAGACTTTGTAATTGAGTGCGACCTCATATCTTCACGTGTGATCTCCCATAAACAGCTTTAGACATTCAAAGAGGTATTAGTCATCCAGTTTGCCCTAACCATTTATAACGGACGGCCTCTCAAAACGCAAGCTAACTGTTTAGCTGTAAATGCTAAATATTTTCTATCCGTCATAAGATACTAACTGTGCACACATTTTTGGATCCCTGATATACTAGAATACACAAGAGGCTTTACTTGGAATAAAACAGATTGCAATGTAAAATTGTCTAGCGAAAAGTATTTTATATGATTATTTAGGACATCAAATATACCCAGGTCATCCAACAGTTTGAAAACATAATCATCACTAATTTCACAACTATGTTCATGTTATAGAGTCCTGTGTTGAGGTGAAATAGCTTATTTACAGTACTTCCATATGTTGTACCATTTTACCTTCTCTCCAGTCGACTGTGTAATGATAGGTGACACATTTAGCACATCACTGCCCCAAAAATAAACAGTCTCAAAGCGGCCTGACGACACGAGGATTATTCTGTGTCTTTCATGGAAGTCCAAATATGGCAGTGACTTCCTGTATAACTTCCTGTGTGACTCTAAATTATAAAGTAAGGTGGCCCACTTGTGATTCAGTGAAAAATAACATCTGATGACCCTGGTTTTATGTCAGTGTGATCTCAAAGGTTAAAAAAAGAGGTGTATTGTGGGTATTATTATTGGATGACTGACTATAATCTCTTAGACTGGAGAGTGCATGTGCTCCACATTTTATCATGGGTTCTCCCTGGCTTCCTCCCATCTCTCAAGACATGTGTTAGAAGAATTGGGAATTTTGAATGGCCCCATTGAATGAATGTGAGGGTCAATGATTGTCTGTTTCAGTCTGTCTCTGTGTCAGCCCTGTGACTGCAACTGACCACTCTCTAGGTTGTGTTTAGCCAAAGGCACATAGTTATTGGGGTGGACTCCATTTCCCTTAATTTGAATTTAATAAAGTACACGTAAAGAACACAACGCTCACAAATGGAATAGGCCGTTTATAGCTTTACTGTGCACTGCATTCTGACACTGTATACATTTTCATTGTACCACAAAAGGAAAATACTGTCTTTCAACATCCCATATTGATGCAGGCCATTGCATAGTGCACAATTACTATTCTTTTTGTTTATGCAGCCCTGACCCTACTGACAACAATGTGTCTGATCTCTCAAGTCATGGATGTTCTGTGCCAGGCTTAGAAAGTCTTGTAAGCTGTTTCAAAGATTAAAGAAATCTCTGCGGTGATGAGGTCATGTTATCATACTGTATAACTCTAGGCCTCATCTATATCATATGACGCAGAGAAATTAGACTAAAGTTTTGAGTGTGTTTCTGCTATAGAGCTGGGGGATATGACCAAAAATACATTGCAGTGTTTCATTTGTTTGGAAATTATGATATATGGGGTTATAGATGTAGTCAAATGACAAGAACAGCAAACAAACGGATCTAAATGCATTATACAAATATGCTGTCAAATATGTAAAGTGGTACTAGAGTGAAACTACCAAAAAGACCAACAGTATACACATGTAAGTTGTATTAAAACTCACTGGCCATTGTCTAGGGCAGGGATGGGCAAAATTTTTTGACTCAAAGGCCACATGGGGTTTAAAAATGTGCCAAGTAGGCCGGCTGATATTGTATTCTTTGTAAACTGCAACCATTTCTGACAAAAGAGACATACAGCCTTCGAAAGTACCTCAGTGAAAAAATATGTCTATGTGGAGTTACCTGGTTACTGCAGGTTATAACAACGTGAGTGATACATTGGCATTATTTTATAATTAAAAAAATATTAGAAAACGCTTGGCGGGCTGGATTAAAAAGCCAAAATGGCCGCATGTGGCCCCCGGGCCGCAGTTTGTCCACCCCTGGTCTAGGGTGCCCACCTAAGGCCAATAGTTCCATGACTCTAGAATATGATGAATGAATTACAAAACCTATAAATACTGTATTATAGTATATGGAAAATGTATACATCATACAAGAAAAAACAACAGTATTCAGTTGGTATATCGCCCAGCCCTGGTTTCTGGGTTCATTAAAGTGTGCAGCATCTGGTGTGTGTCTATGTGCATGGGCTTATCTGAAACCCATTTTACTGATGATGGTCCATTAGATAGATATGTGCCTGCCCTGCTTAAGCCCCACTCTCACTCACTACCCATTTATCATCACATGACCATAATCACGTGACTACATTTGTCGGTCATCTGACTGCCTGGAAGCTAGTATTGAATTTCCCAGCAGCACTTATAAAAATCCCTGACCACCACAACATCTCACACCTCCTCCTTTAGAGCATTTGATATCTTTACAGTGGTCAGCAGGTGAAGAGTCAGACAGTCGAAGTAAGGGGTATTCCTAATCAATTATTTTCAACTGTAAACAGGCATTACTACAGATCAACAGATTCAGTTGTAGCCCAGCTGTAGCATACAACTGATTTTAGAAATGAGAGCGAATATTAGATTTCTATGACCTAAAATGGCACACAAGGTCTCTTGTTGTGCACCATGTTTTCGTTCTCGCTTTCCCTCTTTTTGCTCTAAGCTCCAAAACATCATGAGACCTGAGGTTTTTTTTGGACAAAAAAAAAATCCCTTCTTAAATACAGCCAAACACACACAAACTTGACAAGCCAGTTCTAACTCTGCAGTGCTCGATTTATTTGAGAAGACTTTATGGCCAATACTTGCAGTGGTTTAATCCATTTTTGTATAGATGACACTTCTACTTCTGTTTATGCATATTTGTGGACAGAAATAGGCCAGTAACACAAGCTACAGAGGCATGCAGATGGGCTGCAATTCAAAAGTATTATACAGCCCCATGCAGAGAAGCTCAAAGCTCAGAGCTTCCTTTGAGTCTTTGTCATCATCTGGTCTGGTCGGCTGCACCCCACTTTTCACAGAGCAGCAGATGGATGGATAAAAAAAATAAAAATACTGCCCTCATTTAAACAATTGGCAAAGATTTACAGTAAAAGGCTACTAGTTAAGACGTTCCACAAAATGAAGCCCAGTAAAAATGTTAAATGTTAAATGTATTGGGTTATACAGTAATTATTTAATTACTGTGAAGGGAGTTGAGGAGCTGGTATCTTTATGGGTTAGTGGGATCAAGCAGGCTGATAATATGACTAGACCCTACATACTTTACAAATGTGCAATAAACTACAGTCAAACAACCTTGAAGCATTAATGCATATAATGTGCAGGTGACCTAATTCATGTTTCCCCTGATGAACTCTTGAGCTTGACCCAAATGTCTAGGAATGTTGATGTGTGACTCGGAGAAAACACACCAAAACTGCTTCATTTTTATTACATTATGCCTGCGGGTTTCCATGAAAAGGGGATTTGTTTCTACATAAGACCCTACAGTAGAGGTACTCAGTGGGGTTCTGCATGTCACTATACAAATGTAAAAAAAAAATGGCTTGAGTGTTCATTTAGCATGCTGCAAATTTTTAGGAGCCCACTCACTCAGAAAAGTCCCCTGCAAAGAACCATGCTGCCTTTATAACTCAATTCAAGTCTGTATTCAAGAAGGTGTGTTTGTATAGGCTTCAATAGGACACACATGTAATAGACAGGAGTACTTATTTTAGGGTGGCTTCAACCTCCTGACAGGTTCTCCAGATCTCAAAAGTGAGCCATAGTATAAACCAGTTCTGAAGTAGGGCTAAATTTGGAATAAAGCAGGATAAAATCTGTTCTAAACCAGGACTAAACAAGGACCAAACAAAGACTAAATCAGGACTAAACTAAATATCCGGCACACAAACTGACTTCTGCACATGTTTGGGCCAGGCCTCCCCCCTTAGTCTAAATCCTTGACATCCCTCAAAACCTCCTATACAAAGAGACAGTACTTGTTAGAGGTTTCAATAGCACACATAGACATGGCTAAACCTCCCAAGGACCCTCACCACAGCTTGTTATGGTTACACAGCATTAGTGGGAGAGGGTGTTGGAAACAGTGAGCATCTGGTGTGAATAAAAGTGACCCAAATGAAGATGAATCAGTTCCAGGAGTTGAAGGGCCAAAAAGGAAACACCAGGATTTGACTTAACTTGTTCACACTCACTTTTCACAGACGATTTCTAAAGGAATTACATTTCTTTGTAAAGTCCAAAGTCTCTTCTTCCCTGTTGCTGGCCTCCTGACCGCCCCTATCCTCCTGTTCAGGTGGTTTCTGGTTTCCCATCAATCACCACTCTACATATTACTGCAGTAACCAGTGCCATGTGTCCCCTGTGAGCAAGTTTTTAGCTGCAGTTGGACAAAGTTAAAGCTAAGGTTTTACTCTAGGCAAAATCAATCAAGCAAATCAATCAATCAATCAATCAAAATCAATCAAATCTGAGTTCTTTCAAGTGTTAATGCTTCCAGAAATGTGCTATGAACTGAGCTGAACAAATCTAATTGCAATTGAAATATTTGTCATAGAACATAGATTTTTTTTAATTGTGCAGCCTTAGTATTAAGTTTGTATTATAATATTAAGTGATATTACGCAATGATGGTGTTGAAGTACACTAAATTTGAACAATGCGTGTGACCATGTGCAGCACATCACAAGTGCACATATAATTAATTACAGCCTATGACATAATAATTTGGCGTCATTATAGTGTTGAGCACTTTTGTCTCTGGTCATATGACTGAACATAAGTTGTTTTGTTTTGAACACTCATGGATGTGATCATCTTTCCTGCCTACCAACACGTATTCATCGAGTGAACCACAGCAATATTACAGTGTGCTTTTGTGAACTAGTGTTGAACAATAGGTGCTATCCCAGCCTGCCTCTGAGCAGCCCATTGTGTGCTCTGTCGATATCTGGCTGACACACAGCCCACAGCCATGTGCCAGTCTCTCACTCAGAGTCATCCAGCACTTCTGCCCATCTCTCACATGACACGGTTTAATGCTTCTTTAATCAGACTTCTCAGTCTCAACTCTGTTCACTTTCCCATTCATCTCAAATCCAAATAGGACATGAGGATTATCTGAACAACACTTTCTAAAAAAGTACATAATCAAAGGCTCCTAATCTGAAGACCCGGAAACATGTGAATAACAAGCAGTACTTCAGGCACTAATCTTTACCAGAACCCGCAGCCAAGCAGAATGAATAGCATAACTCTGAGTAATATCAAATACATGATGACATAGGTCACAGCTAAAGAACACAACAGGCTCTGGTATGGTATCAGATGTTATCGGCTAAATGATCCCAAGTACTGCATAAAGTACTAATAATTATATAATATTCCATAATTGCAAAAGTACATCTTTTTGAATGGCATGGCATGATATTAATCTAACTTCCACATGTCAAACCAATGCCACTACTCTTAAATGCACCTACAGTATTTATTTGTGTTTATTTATATTAAACACAAAAATGTAATCATTATTTCCCACCACAACAATCTAAAACATGCAGTAAACCCATGACCTTCAGACCCAGGTCATAGTTATTTAAGACGTATTAATCAAAAACTAATCTAATAAAGCCCAAATCTGAAATCAGCTGAGCGGGCCTGCAGCTCTGTTCACTGTTTGTATAATTGAACGGATTAACAAACAATAGACAACCCTGTCACTAATACCACCACAGAGGTCTAATTAACGGCACAGATTTCAGTTAAAAACTTAAAAATAACACATAGTTCCCTTAAAAGTAGTAAAAATCATTTATGTGTTGAAGCCAATAGATTTGAGTCTTCTAAATCAGTGTCATGCAGTGGCTTGTAAACTTCAGAACGTTAACCATACAGTCTCAATAATGAACTAATCCTGCTCGGTGTGAGTGTTCGGTGGCTCACAATTGATAGATATGGTAGTAAAAGTTAGTTTGAACCGAGGTGAAGTTGAAACATGAGACATCCACGATAATGGCTGTCATATATCAACAATTCTGTGTGCCTCGAAGGGACCGGTCACTCTTTGAAATTTAAAAGATTTGACCCTTTTGCAGAAGAGGCCACGGTGCTTTTGCTGCCAGTGTGTGTATGCATGGCCATATGGGAGTATTTTAAAGTGGGTGTCTACAAATCTTTTTGTGTGTGTGTGAAGGGGGGCATGTTCATGAGCAAAGGTTTTAATATAGCTTGCTTCTTCCTGGTTCTCTGTTAGCACGTCATAAACAAACAGGTCAAGGAGACACCTAACACCAACATGACGCTTTTGTTATTGGAACAAATCAAAAATCTAAAAGTGATATATAATCCTTATTAGATAGATAATGTGAATCAGAAATAGACTACAATAAACTACAATCTTTACTGATGGTTGGTTTTTTGATTAGATGCCGCTGCTGTCATAAGATAGTTCATTTTTTGTATACAGCTAAATCTTGTCTTGTGAGTAGACTATATAACCAAATGACAAGAGGACCATGGACACAATCACTTTTAATCCCAATAAATACCAAAAACCGCTGCAAGCTGGTTTATGAATGGACATGTGTTGGTTTGTGTGTGTGTCTCCCTGGATGCCAGAGGAGAAAACGACACCTTAGACACCACAGTTTTATGCGATGAGCTAAAAAAGGTCTAGACGAGTTTGAAAAGAGAAGTCAGTCCCATGATAAAACCATTACATAATCGTTACAGACCATCTCTTTACACTCCATTAAATCTGGACTTTAAGCACAGCTCAAGTTTCAGTTTAGAGCATCAACAACCAGCAGCATCACAGAACTTTGGACCCTCCATTGCCCCAGACAACCAAGCAGCAAACAAGCCACAATTAACACTAATTATTTCTGCAGCTATCTGGACTTTTAGGACAGTTTAGTCTTTTTAACTTAATTTTTCACATTTTGCTTTTTCCTTTGCATTTGACAAGAGTACACTAACAGGAAATCTGAGGAGACAGGGAAAGGGTGTGACATAGGCCCCAGTTCAAAACATGGTATGTACAATATACACAGCTTTAAGTGCAGACCTTGCATGAGCTAACTTTACACATGCAGCAGCTAATTAGTCGGGCTGGGAACCTCAGGGTAACTCACGATTTGATACGATGCACAATACTGGTAATATCTCAATGTGACGATACGGCGATACTCGATATCTGTGTGTATGTTTTTAAAGGAATTAATACAGTATTTACACTGTATTTCAGTGAATTGATAATTATTTTTTATCTCACAAATAAGTCGACTTTCTCAAAAGAAGAAACAACATTCAAGTACTGCAATTACATTTTTGTGGAATATACAGAATATTATAAATTCCAATATACCGATACAGCAGCCTGCAATACCGATAAAGAAATCTTGATATATCGCTATGTTGTCCCACCCCTACTAATTATCATTATAGAGTGAGCCATTAGGAGCCATCCACTCACTGGCCAGGTCAAGGCGTCAAGGGCGAATGTTGCCTTTTTATCTCAAGTCCCCTGATCATACAGGAAATTATGACTGCTTGGTTTTAATTTTGTGTATGGATTTGTGACACAAATGTCACACAAGCCCACAATCAGATTAGGGTCTACCTAATAAAGGGGCCAGTGAATGTACAGCATTTGTAGTGGTACTATGTGATATTCTGAATGTGGTTATCCTGTGATTTATACTTTCTCCAAAAGCCTTCAAACATGTCAACAGATTAAGACCAACCCTACAGGCATAGACCTCATACACACACAACCCCACACAAACTTGACACAAACCCATGAGCCTATGTGCATAAATAAACACAAAGCTCTCCGCAATTCCCCTCAATGCACTAAACACTCAAAGTGGATTACATGATTGCAGCCTAACAGAACCTGAACATGAACCTATGCTCATTTTTCTGTTGAAATTTGTTGTATACTGTATGTAACTACCATATCTGTTAGTCTGGAAGCAAATATAAGAAAATAATGGTAAACTGTGAAATATTTGGTGTGGATCAAGAACAGCGACTGAATCCAGACAGAGCATTTACCCCTAAACTAGAAGATCCTTTTTTATTGCTAGTTTATTTAACTATAAACTAAGACCAAATATTTATTTTGAATGAGCACATGAACCTACGCTCATTGTTCATTCTGCTTTCATTTTGCCAGTCTCTCTCTTTTGGCCTCCATTTGCTTGGCAGATGGTTAGATGAGAAGTAGAGAAACTGATTTTAAAGTTAAATAGATACAGGTGACCGATAGAGCCATGGTTTAGCAGCTCAAACACTCGGGCCGCAGACAGACAGCAACTGGCCGGGCTTCAGACCAGACGCTGCTGTGCGTTAGTCTGCGTGTCCTCCTCGTGCATGGCTCTGAATGCTGTGTGGATGTAGGCTTTTGTTACATGCAGGTTTGGGGGTTAATTTGTTCCAGATGAGACTCCATTACTGCTGCTGCCAACATTGCAACAAGACATTAGCCTAGTCTCCCTGGTAGTTTTGTTTTATGGCACCCATCTCGAGGCTGCTGTCAAAATATAGAGCCATATCTGTAAAATCTGTTATATCTGTTTTGTTATAATCTACAGTGGTCATCCACATCAAGCAGTTTGGATCAAAATCAAACCTAAATTTCCCTCTGGGCTTGTTAATCTGTTGGCAAGAAAACTAAGAGAAACATTTTTAGGGTTTTTTAATAATGGTCAAAAATTTCAGGAGTGGTAATGGGCCAATGAAGAAATTAATTAATGAATTAACGGAAATGTGTTGTCATTTACATCAAGCTAATGTAGTAAGTAATGTAGGTCTGGCATTTCATTAAGTGAATCCAACCTCACAAAACGAGCATAATCCGATGATTGTTCCTTACATGTAGATAGCAATCCATTTCTGTTGTAACTAGATTTAAATACTGAAGTCAACATCTTTACATTTGCATTCAGTAGGTATACCAATCAATGTACAGCAAGAACACGCACAGATCTTTTCAAACGTGTATGCAAAATGTAAACACTAAACCACTCACTGAAACAAGGTGGAAAACACAGTTGAATGGTGAGAATAGAAGAAAGCAGAGCGGATGTAAGGTTGCAGGAAGAGGAAGTAAGCATATAATCCTCTGAGGACTTTCCTGAATGACACATAATGCAAAACACACTGTACCTATACAATAATCACCAAAAACGTGTATGTTTACATTAGTAACAGTTAGAATTCTTGATTTTTAGGTTTTACTGTCCTTACAGAAATGTTGACGACCAATAGTTTGTTCATTGTCTGCTCAGAATTATTCTATCCTTCACCACCAATTTTTTGTAAAGTTAACTAAATGTAAAAAAAAATTAACATTCCATATGACAAACATTTTAAAGGGTCTATAAAGAAAGGGATATACCTTATAACAGTTGTGCCTTAATTACCCACCATCTTGATTGTTTTGATACGTTTGAATGTTGCACAAAGCAGAGTAAACTGGACATAGTGGGAAGAAGGCTGGATTCGATGACACAATGATGCATTAACTGAGAGAACATCGGGCTCTCACACACACACACAAACAGTATAGGATAACTGTGGAGGTGCCTGTATGTCTCAGCAATGTCTTCAAGAGACCGAGAAGTCAACGTCACAAGGACAACGGCGGCCGTATTGCTTAAATCAACTTTGTGACACTAATTTAATGCCCCAACAACACACTGTGGGCAGCAAGGGTTATATCAGTGAGCGCAAAGGAAACAATATTAAGTAGACAAGAGGGAGGAGCAGCAGGCGATGAGGAGGAAAAGCAAATCGAAATATGAGCGACGAGAAAGTCTTGTACATACTTAACTGCTAGTAAACACAAAGAGCTAACTAGACAATCCCATGTAGCAAATCATGGTATTTGTATACAAACCAAGAAATAGCTCTCCATGCCCGCTTACATGGTCTACCTTATAAAGTGGCCAGTGAGTGTAAAAGAGGAAAGGCAGAGGAAAGGTTGGGGTGATAGCACATTTAATGAGCTGTCATATGAGACAATAGAACAAATGTAGAACTTTATAATGAGTTTAATAGTTATTTTAATGATGAAAAACTGCACCGCATTTCTGTGGGCACACAAAAGGGAACTGTGGCCCATTAAAACCTTATGTAAGAGAAAGTTTAAAAGATGTATTAGGAAGGTGACATACTGAATTGGTCGCCCCTACCGCTGATATTGTTAAAAGATAATTAAGACACAAATTTAGCTTTTAATTGGGTTCACTTCTTACATAATTGCAGAGCTTTTGATCTTTTATAGCCACAAGTACATATCTGAATACAAACTTTACTGGCTGCTTTTTTATTGAGGGGTGCTGACCCAAAACTCACTAAACAAGTATGTTTGCTATTTCAGCTGCATGGACTTCAGTGTAATGGTTGGCAGACATTTTTTAAAAGCAAAGAGTTCGGATAATTACAATAATGTACAGCTCCGTCGCCTCTGACAGGACTGAAAGCAATTAATCACAGAATACATGTGGCTACAATTACATTTGCAACGCTTGTACAATAGAACTGTACTTGCATGAATGTAAGAATTTGGAAATAGGTACAGTAGGTAAAAGATTTGAAATTTCTCCTCCCTGAGAATGATCATTATACTGTTATTTGGATTAGATTACTATTGTTTACCATAATATCCAGTAGATAAATCAAGACAACCTAAAAATTGTGAGTTTAAACTTTAACCGCTGACACAATCACATAATTTCTACAAAATATTACTATTTAAAAATGGGGGCTTAGAACATCATAGAGACCCCAAATTGTAAATATTCAAGTCATCAAAATACAGCCAAACTGTCCTGGCCAGATGTGGATATCTAGAGTGTTTTTTGTGTATTTGCATCATGAGCTAACTTGGTAAATGTGAGTAGAAAATGCCTCCTCTTCTCAGCTTTCTGGTTGGAATAACACACAAAGCCAGTGTGCAAACAAACAGTCATTACATCAGACTGCTGGAGGTTTATGGGTGTTTTTTGTGTATTTGCATCATGTTTTGTTGTGTTTATAATAGAGCCGCAATGGGCCACACAAACCATTGAACAGGTTGTGCCAGTCAATAAGCAAAGTTGTGTCAGTCCTCCTATGACCACCATGATTTGTACGAAAAAATTAATCTCTATAAATAAAAGTTGACAGTTAGCGCCTGACAGCAGCATGTCCCGTACCTATATAATTGCAGGTTAAATCTCCAATACAAAGAAGAAAAGGATGAAACACGTTTATATTCAATATGACGATACTGATATCGTGCCAGTTTTTCTTTTCTTCACAAAGGTGGAGCAGTTAGTGCCTGAAGGGCCTAAATGTCACCGGTTCAAATTCCTGATTCATGACATGACTGCCTTTGAGTAACTGTTGCAGTATACCGAGCGGCGTATGCATGAGGTCAACACTCAAATGAGATCTTATACTGTATAGCTAGTGCACTAAGATGTAAAAATTAAAGACATGGATGTTTGAGAAAGTGGGATAATTGCCGTATATAATGTCATGCTGCATTTATGACGATGATGAAGAATATACTTTCACAGGTCGGTTTCTTAGGGAGAGCCTGTAGCTGATAAAATGGCATTTATTGGGGTCTGCTGTTACAGTCTAACACCTTTACGGTTTGTTAATGTATTCAGAAAAGGACATTGTCAGATGAAACAATTATTTATTCTAGTTACGGTAGTGTTTCCAATATCATAAAACATAAGCTACTACTAGTGTCAAGAACTCTTAATAGACAAACACTTTCTGAAAAACTCTGGCATCGACAACCATGCAGCATAGTACCCTTTACCCATTTCTAATGCTGGCAGGCTTGTCTCAGGCTTGAACCTAATAAATCTTTTTTATTAGAATGTGTGTACCTAATTAAGTGCCCGGTGAGTGAAAATCCCCATATACCGGTAATATACATACTTTGTATATTGGATAAGGGATGCGCTAGAAAAAGTGAGCTAACTTGGTAAATGTGAGTAGAAAATGCCTCCTCTTCACAGCTTTCTGGTTGGAATAACACACAAAGCCAGTGTGCAAACAAACAGTCATTACATCAGACTGCTGGAGGTTTATGAGGGGTCAGAAAAACAAAGTGTCCTGGGCACAGGGTCAGAGCAAACATTCCCATATAAAGTGAAACTAACCCTCACAGCAGAGATAAACGTTAGTTTGCATCCAAGGGATCAGTTTGGTCAACTCTGGGGCAAATAAGAGAAACAGAGGTACCTTCAAAAGGCTTCACCCACCTGTCAGTAAAAAGTGCTTAAGTTCACACCAAGTTTATACCTTTCTTTAAAACTGTCATGTAAGATTTTTACCAGATAACTGGGAAAATATTGCAACATAATAGGACTTTTAAAGTACTTGTTTTATCAATGGCACTGAGGATCAAATTGAACCAGGCTGACTCTCATCTTATGATATGATTGATAGGAGGGCTACACAAATTAAATGTTAAATCATCATTAAATCATTATTGAAATGCTATCTCTGCATCACAAAAATGCTTCACAAGAAACAAAAATACTAATTATGTTAAATTAACTATTCCAACATTACCTGGCTGGTAAGGTTATCTAAATATCAACAATTGCGATATTCGACATAGTCACAGCACTTGTAATATGGAGCAAACCGCTATCATAGACTATAGCAAACAACTGTTGTCCATTAGCATACTGCATTTATTTGGCTAAACAATAGTGCTGTTAAAGAATCAAAGCTCTAAAACTAAGCCATTAACTGGGCACCTTTTTTCATTTCCTCTGAGAATACCTCACGTGTAGCATTCCCGTTTCTGTGCAAAAGGTGCAAAGACAAAACAACAAACACGATAAACTCTGTCAAATCTGTCACAAAGAACCTGTTCCACAGCTGCATTCTGCACTGACATAATTCACTCACAGGTACTGCACTAACTGTCATTACTGTGATTTATGACTTCAGCATAAAAATACACGTTCTGTTTGTGTACAGCCGGCTCTGATCTTAGTCGAGAGACATGTACGCATTGCTCTAGAAGGAAACTAAATAAGCTTAACATTATGGCGTCACAATATTCAATATGCTAGAACTATATGGTAAATATTACGTTATCAATATGAATATATATATTTGGATATGCTTTCTGACTCAATTTCAGCAGTCAACAAATTACTAGTCAAAATAAGACTAATCCAGGACTTAACTAAAAACTCCAGTCACATTAAACATTTTTGGTATTTTTTATTGCAATAAAATGTATTTGCTGATCCTGTACTGCAGAAACAATACTGTTGCTTGTGAAGTCCTAATTAACACGATCTCAAATAAAAATAAACAAAAAACACCAATAAAGTCAGCTACTACAGTACTACCACCATACTGCTCTGAAGCTGAACAATGCTGCTGCCTGAGACTGATATGAAAGATTTGATAGGATTCATGATTCGAACAGGACCTTTGGTGCCTCTTTCTGTCTCCTCCTTGTTTTCCAGTTCATTCCTTGCCAGTCTATCATCATTCACTGAGTTACCCCCAGCAGTGAGCCTGAATGACAGAGGCTGACCCAAAATGTGACCTAGGACCCCTCTGGCCTCAAAGGCCCCACCAAAGATGTCTACATGTCTTTGTGCACATCCACGAGACAAGTAATAATTGTGTATGGAAGCACAGTTTAATTTATTATACAAACATTATATAATTGTAATATTTTGATAAGCTGTATCATTGGCAACAGTTATCAGATTGTTTTTAGTTTCCTTAATATGGCTGTATATGGTGTTGTGATACCTTTTGAACTAATGTTACCTTCTTCATCAACAGAAAAAGAATGTCTTTCCTTGGATACACTCCCATATGTAATAAAGATGTATTTAAAGCAACAGGACGTAATATGATTTAACATGGTTTCATGATTTACACAACCAGCTGCAAACACACTGAGGCAGACCCACAACAGCCATTCATGGCTCGATCTGTATTAGTCAGTATACGTAGAGTCAGAGATGTGCAGTTTTGACAGATGGCTATTCGCTTCATCACTCATATAATTCAATCGTATTGAGTTTTAGAAGTTTTTTATAGCTGCTTTGGGACACAATATGACTGACACTGGCTGCCTCCCTGTGAAATAATTCATTGTTAAAAGACATTTTAACTGCAACAATAGAGCTTTTACAAACCCACTGACAATACCAACCAACAAGCACACAAACATTATAATATATCCACAAACAACTTAGTGGGAGCAGCTAAATGTTAGAAAATTTCTTGAACAAAGGCAGAGGTGTATGCAAATCTAATACATACAATCACAGTTGCTTGTGAGACTGATTCTTATGAATGATGAACATATACTATTGATAAGCTATTTCTGGAGTATTTTTATAAGAAAAAACCTGAGCTAAAACACTAAAGGTTTACTTAGAATTCTTAGTCACCACTTTTTATCTAAATCAACCATTGACTTTACTGAATGGATTGGTTATCAGTGACTCCACTCAGGCAGCACTCAAATGGCCTAAACATATAAAAGGAACACACATCAGATGTTTGATGTGGGAGGCAAAATAAAAAAGGCTCCTGCTCACGAGACAGCTATTTATAGACTGTAGAAGAAGAGAGAGAGTTGGACAGACCAAGTGAGGAAGACTTTTGAAAGCACAGAGTATATGGCTTGGAAAGATAGAGAGACTTAAAAAGAACAAGAGGATTTGAGGGAGGAGTGATTGTGCAGCAGACCGAGAAAATACCAGGGTCAAACTGTGGCCGTCTGAATTATCATGAAGGGAGTGAATGACAGAGCAAAAGTAAAAGAGAGGAGGGACCACATGGCAGAAAAGAGAGGTCCTATTTGTGCCAGTTCCAAGCGCAAATAAATGGAGAGGGTCCGCTCAGAAAGGGCATTTAAACTATGCCAATCCACAGCATGCCATCAAGCTGATGATTTGCTGTGGCAGAATGGAAAAGCCAAAAACAAAGGAGCATGTCAATAAGCCAACTGCGATGAAATCTATCAAAGCAATTGGCTTCAGACTAGAATCCTACGTTGATATCTTTTTCAATTAATGCAAAAACTCACATTTATCACAGTATTCAAAATAGTTATTCTTGGCATGCCATTTTGGCACGTTGTCCTGAAACTATGCAGCTTTACATTCCATTGCAAACGTATCCTTGAGTTTAGGCAAATATATGCACAGTCCTTCAGGCAAAAATGGAAAATTCAAAATCTCACACCAACAAAAAAAACATGCAAAACCCCCAGCTACAGTACATGCTGACCAAAATACTGGCTTAAGAACCGTGAAAGGGTCTCCAAGGTTGCCCCGACAAAATTAAAGAATGGGTCAAATCTTAAAGCAAATAAACAATTGCTATTTTTCTTTCTTTTTCCGTTACCGGTAATCAAACTGTAGTTGCTGAGACAAGTAGTTAAGGATGATACTGTAAGTAAATAGTAATGGAATGGAAGAGAGATCATATCAACAGTAGGTGCATGCAGTTTGTCACTTAAGACAGCACTCTACACATTAAAGATACTGTATGTTGTGGTAATGAAAACTCAAAAATCAAGCCTTATAATTTAGTCTAGTTTGGGTGCCGGTCCTTGTTGCTGCTACGTGCTACTGCTACATGCTCAGGCTTGAACACACCTACAAACACTCTGTTGACTATTGCTCAATGTTTACAAACCCCAGTGATTTCTCAGTAAAAAATAAACTTGTTCTTGTGAAAAACACGTAGATTTTTGTCTATATGATCAGCTGTAGATGTTGCTATACGTTTGTTATTTAATTATTGGGTAGCCTCACGTAGATTCTTCCACTATTTAGATATAATATGTCCCATACATCTGTTACAACTGTCACCAACGGGCACCTTAATCAGACATTGTGTGATTTCTAAGGGTTTTAATATTGTTAATGAGCAATTAAGAAGCCCCGCCCCCAAACCATGACAAACATGGGAAGGGTCTATTTGACTGTTTTGATTTGTCTGGATGTTTGTGAAGAATGTTTTTGCCAAATTTTGAAAATTCACAAAAACTACATTCTTCTTTCAGTCTATAGGGGGCGCTATAGAGGTAACTGCCATCTTATTGGTCAGATATGTTCAGGGCCGGGGGGGTCATTAGGTTTGAGCCTAATCGGGCAAAGTATGTGCAAGTTAGAGGCTGTCAAATATACCTGACCTCCCAAATTCAACCCAAAATGGCTGACTTCCTTGTTTCCTCGTTTGTTGTAGGGTGGGGTCATAATAATATTTTATGTTGGGTACACTGTGGAGAATCACTGTACCAAGTTTCATTGCTCTCTGCCAAAGTAAGTGTGTCATAAACATGGGGGCGCTATAGAGGCATTCTTTAGTTGGCCACTTTAATTTGCCTATGTACATTAACTATACAATTGACCGGATCAC
The DNA here is from genome assembly GCA_036025475.1 of Philypnodon macrostomus. Lineage (NCBI taxonomy): Eukaryota > Metazoa > Chordata > Actinopteri > Gobiiformes > Eleotridae > Philypnodon > Philypnodon macrostomus. Next base: position 20,140 of record JAVQKC010194818.1, on the reverse strand, counting down.
TGTGACACAGGAGCTCTTGAAAAGAGTGGAGGCAGAATCTCTGTTGGTGAACCTGTTTGAGGACGACCTAATGATCCAAGCCATGCCAAATTCTGTACTGAATTTACTAAGAGCTTGATATATTTTTGGTCTCAAGTTTGATTCTCATTAATTTTTTTCACATAGTTTCACCAGGTAGTGCAACTCTCTGTGAACCACTGAACTTGAATAATATAGTACTTTGTGAAAGCAATGATCCAAAGTTAATGTCTATTGTGACAAATCCGTTGCCTTTATAATTATTTAACCGTTTGACTGTATTTCGGCCTGTCAGCTATGGCAGCCTTGTGGAAAACCATGCTTTATAATAATTAACATCAACAGACTGATAACCTCAGCTTCCCCTTTATATCCGTGCCAACACGTTTGATTGATGATCCACTTGTCTGTGTTCTTCCTGTCCCGTCCACTAACACGTCGCCTCTGTGCTGGCTGTTTCCATGGGGGTATTTTTTTCCTCAAAGCAGGGCCCCCCTCCAGAGCATCTTTGAAGTGAGGTGATGCTGAGGGGCAGGAGTCTGGAGAGGGAGCCCTGTTTGACGGAGTGGCTTCTGGGAGTGGGTGGGGGGCAGGTCACAGCGGTGGGGAGGTTTAGGGGGGGGTAGGGGTGAGAGAGAGATCTATGAGACAGCCTATTAACAACAACAGCAGCACTCAGACTTCACAGCAGTCCGTCTGTTCTCCCCGTGACCCGTCGCACAAAACCAAATCCTTCATCTAAATCTACTTATCTATGCTCTCTCAGTTATCGCTCATGTTGTGATGTTTCTACTTTGCATGAACCACTGCTGACCAAGGCCAAACAGAGAATCTTCTAATTATTGGGTCCAAAAATGTTACAAACGTAGTCCTGGTTTCAGACTTGGTTTAGTGGTTGCACTTTACAGCACAATAATAATATGGTAATAATATTATAATATAGTATTTATGGATTTAGAGCACACCTTGAGGTCCTCGGGCAGAAACCTCCTGACCGCTCTCAGCTCTCGACTAAAGACCAGGGTGTTTTCTCTATACGGGATCCCTGGCTATAAAAACGACCTGCCCGAGGAGCTCAGGCTGGCAAATTCAGTAGTCCTGTTTAAAGACCTATTTTTTTTTTATTTTTTTTTTTATAGAAAAGCATTTTTATAATCTGTTCTTATTTTGTTTTTAAGTTTTATCTGGGTTTTAATTATGCTGCACTTAAGTCCCATGTTAATTGTGATTTGATCTGTTTTTATTTAATATTGTGGTCATTTTAACTTAAACTTGTTTTGCAAATGTTCTTGTACCATTTGGGATTGTGAGAAGTGCTATATAAATACAGTTATTATTATTATTATTAATCTTTTTTAGACATGTAGTAGTTTAGACTCAATTCACTCCTGCCTTAGACTTGGCTTAGTCCTGTTTTCTTTTCTGGTTTAGACCTGGTTTAGACCCCTTTCCATCTGAATTGTGATCTTTAGAGTACATACTTGGAATAATATTGGCATATGGACCTCCATGACCTCAGTGGTGCATACGACCATGCTGCTGCCAACTACTTGATGTCACACACAGCTCTGTATGTTTGGTCTTTTGTTTTGTTTGACATATCTTTGTCAGTGCATTTGACAAGAGCTTCCAGTTTCCAGACACAGTGCGCTCATCCCTTCACTTTGTGTTTTTCTAGATGATGTCACTTGCCGGTTGCCCTAGTGTTTTAAATACGGTGGTTTTCTGGAGTCTGACCTGAATATCTGTGCCATGAGTTTCACCAAACCTAATAACATCAACAGGATAAGTGCTACCAGTGTCGGGGAAGTCGCCTGGTAGAGTTATTGTTGCCACGATGAGAAACAGACGTTGTAGTGGTCGGGAAAACTCGCTGACCTGCATGCCAGCCCGACTGCGCCATTTATGAGTTTCATTCAGGTTTTGCTAGTAAGATGAATGGGTCTAAATTGGCCCTAAAAAAGCAGAGGCAATATGGATATAAGGCTATATAAGGTTTAGCAAACGACACTGGTTTAGTCCTGATTTAGATGTAGTTTAGATCTGGATAGTGTCATGGCTTGGATGTGGTTTAGACCTGCTTTACTCCTGGTTTAATCCTGATTTAGATTTGGTTATGCCTTGTTTAGTCCTGGTTACCCGGCGTGAGGTTCATCAATTCTGCAAATGCAAGTATTAAAATGATCAACAAATATTGCAGTTTTTTATTTTGAATTAGAAAATTGAATTAGCATTTTTCATCACTGGATTTGTCTGTCTATATAGAACACATAAACTCACTGACCTGCATGCCAGCCTGACTTCACATTTATGAGTTTAATTCAAGTTTGAGCCTACCCCCAAATCTTCCCCCATACATTCACACACTCCCTCTTTCTCTTTTTTTACTCCCTTTCCATTAGCTAAGCAGCATGCGAACACCTGCTATTCTGAATGACACACACTCTTTGTCGTGCGGAGCTGGAGGTGTAAATCATTGCGGGCCACACTAGAATATAAATGACTGACACGTCCAAAGAGCTGCACCGGAGAAAGCAACAGGGCAAAACAGAACATGTGCTCAGCGTCCAGGAATTCCTCTAACACCCCCCTTTTCTTCATTCAAGCAACTTCTCCAAAAGCATGCATCAAACAACAGACTGTTCCGGCCTGTCAGAGTCAGAAATGTGCAAATGTTTTGTGTTAAGAAATGCTTATAAAATGTTTAACCTGTGTGTTTGTGCCAAAATTCAAAGTGAGCAAGATATTGTACCTGATCTCAAACTTATTAGGTTTGTCTGGTCTCAGAGTGAAGAGACAGAAAGATTTGAGCAGCCTACATACTACTGAAACATTAGAAGAATCTTTCCTTTAAAATGTAGTTATGTGTACTTTTGAAGGCAATGTGGGACCACTCTGAATACATGTGTGAATGCTCACTTTACATTTTGTAAACAAAAAATATATATATTTCATGTCTTCAAGCCTGCATAGTATCAATCTCATAATTGGATCACCTTAGAAACTCCATATTTCTTATAGACAAAGGTAAATTTACATTGAGACCGTACAAATCTCATTTTACATACAGGTAAGGCCCTCTTTCCCCCTGCTGACCACACCCCATGGGGTTTCTTCACAGTGAATCTGTGAAAATTAGTTGCAGCTCCTCCGATGGTCAGCCTAGTTAGCACAGAGGATTACCGAACAAAATACAACTCTGCGTGAATTCTGTACGAGGAAACAGGGTGAGAAAAGTTGAGTTAGCGTAACACAATCCATTTAAATAACACTGTAAGGCCCAACCTGTCAATAGCTAAATAAGTCACTCTTTTGGACAGGGCACTGTAGCTTATAAGTGCTTATGTGTCTATCCTCAAAGTTCTGCCCCATGTGTCATAGTGAAGCAGTGCTGAGTGGCAGAGGGTCCGGTGGTCTGTGGAGGGAAGTGGCTTCTATAAAGAGCTCAGTAATCCTGGCTGCTGCAGCGGGGGGCCCCAGTGATAAATCCTATGGGTCTCTCTTTTCTTCGCATTTCTCCTACTGTAGCCGTGGAGACACACACAGGGGGCTACAGAAAAGACACAAAGCTCTGTCATTATTCTCTAGTTATACTCTGATAATTAACTCTATACTGTTTCTTAATTATGCAGCCTTAAGATCTGGAGTGGGCTTAACACATAAAGAAGCAGCAACTGAGGGGGATAGATTTAACTCTAAGCACTGCATAATGGGTGCATAGGTCATGTCCCACAAGAGTGATAGGGAGCCTAATCTGGTGCTTAAGTAGAAAAGTAAAACTATGAAGTCTGATCTATAAACACAATTCAAAACAGCAATGATGAATGAGCTTTTAAGAGTCTGCAGCTGGTAGGCAGTTATCCTGTATGCTGAGTGGCCAGCAGGGGAAAAGAGGGCCTTAAAGAGACATGAAGCTTTAACCATTTTTACAGATTTATGAGAAATGCTAGAGGTAAATAAAATGAATTTTAAAGCTTGAATCTGGCTAATATATTTGCATTTGAGAATTAAGTGCTTACTTGCTTGATGAAATTCTGCCTTCCCACTAAATGCCACACTCTTCAATGCATCTGTAATTAGATAATTTTGGCCACCATGGAAAACCAGTGGCACATGCTTAAGTGCAGCAATCTCAGCTATAAGCCCCTATTAAAAACCCACACAAGTCAAATAGTCATTAACAAGTGAATCAAGCCTCTTTGGCGGCAGTAGTTATTGTGTGTTTATTGTACAGAAAGCCTCCAGGATCCATACAGAGGCCAGACCTTTAGTGGTGATGTCATCTTTTGGTTTACCTGCTTTCCCAGGGGCAGGAAGTGAGAAAGAGCATTTAGATGATGTGTGATAGAAAAACAGGAACTCGGAGTAAAATAAACAGAATCTGGGGGTCATAAGCTAAACTCCTTTAAGTGTAAACAGATCTAACAAAGGTTCATTATAGCACCAAGTCTCTGATTAAGCAAGGAATAACACCAGAAGTTACCAATTAAGGCGGGTTTACAGTGTCTGTGGATACGGTTTCTCCATTTATTTAACGTTTAGCATTTATAAAAACATTCAGAGGAAACAGATATGTGACAGAATATTTTAAATACAATTAATGACAAAAACAAAATAGACATTCATCCCTGTGCTAACTTTAACTCCTCCAGTTCAGCTACATATCATGCATGTTTTTTGATTGTGGGAGAAAGGCCTAAAGAACCCACAGTCAAAGGGGTTGGAACCCAAGTGCTGCATAACTCCACTTCTTGGTGGTGACCCAATAAAATGTTTGTCATATGGAATGTTCAAAGTTCCGGAATGGATGCAACTGGAGCAAAAGTGAGTTCACTTTACAAAAATGTAGGATTTCTGGTGAGAGATAGAATAATTCTGAGCATATAATAATAAAAAAACCATTGTGGTCATCAACGTTTCTGTAAGGACTTGTCCAGTAAAACGTAAAAATCATGAATTTTGCCTCCAGCCAAAAGTCTAACTGTTACTAATGTGTACATTAAATAAACATACAATGTGAGGTACATTCACTGATGTTTTCTAACCAGGCTCTGACATTACTTACATGTAGCAGAGCGGTTGGCATTTGTCAAAACCATCTTGATTTGCAATATTTTGAGGTACTTCTCCAATTAAATATATATTATGGTCTTGCCTCCAGTTGCCTCCATTCTGGAATTTAGAACTTTCTGTTTACAAGAAGAAGAGAAAGGCTCTATAGCAGGGCAGCTATGGCTACAGAATTGGCTGACTGTGAAATGACTTATTAATAGACATAAAATAAAGTATTTTGATTGTCTAGAAAAGCACTTAGCCTGCATTAATGAAAGTACATTTGATGCATTCATATAAAAAAGTGTCCCTGTGTAATAAACAATAGTAAAGTCATTCTTAATCGACCGTGACAATGGTATTACACACATTTCTGCAGTTCCTGGGGCCAGCTCATCCATCTGTGTCTGGCCCGTTTTAGCCCCTGGGCCAGACTTTGATCAAGTCTAGTGTAAACCAGTTTTTTCTTGCTTTTGCTAGTAAGATTTTACAGAACTGCATCTAATAACACTCCCTTTAATGCTGGAGTTTTCTTTCCCCACCTCCATCTCTGAGTGCTGGCCTGATTCTGTCGGCACTGTCACTGCTTCAAAGGCTGTGTTTCAGAGTAAGACTCGATGACGTCCAGTGGCACTGTTTCAAATCACCTCTGGTGCAGTAGATAGAAAGATAGCATTCATCTATTGACTTTCTTTATGTTCCCACTGTGGCATGGATAACTACCTTACTGTCCCGGGACAACAGAGCCTGTGTAGACCTTTGTTGCTCGTATGCCAGTGGCAAAAGTGTGCATTTCAGCCTAAGTTCAAACCCTGAATACTAACAGCTCGTGTGTATGTAAGGCAGACAATGAAGGCAGGGAAACTAATACTGTAACAGGAAAACGTTGGTTTGATCATTTTAGACCTAGAGACAATTTAGGACAAAGGCCTGTCTGTTTGATTAGGCTTTGTATGTAAATGTGTGCGATATCTGAGAGCAAAGAAACTGTGAGATACCAGGAGAAAGCAGAGAGTAAAAAGCCACCATTCATACTTTTACTGCAGGTGATTTAGAAATCATACAGAACTCAGTGAAGGTCCATGAAGGAGTAGTGAGACATTGAAGTGAGTGTGTTTGATCTCCCTGAAGCCTTGGATCAGTGGCAAGCTGCCCTTGTTTGTTTCTTGAGTTGCAGCAGAGTTGATGGCGAAGAGAGATAGTCTGAAAACACTCTCTCATCTTTCTTCTGCTTTTTTTCTCACAATGTTGATCTGTGCCTCGTGATAACAAGCTGACATGTGAAATCAAATCCACTTTAGCTACCAACATTGTGCTGCTTGTGTCCATTATGTGTCGAGTTTGCATTGGACCAGAAGAGCTTGCAGACCGATGCCAGTTTTATGTATTGGTGGCATGTGAACAGCTGTGTTGGGCTGTGGTTACTGCAGCGAGGTGGCCTTGTGTGGTCTCTAGTGGACCCATGTCAGTCTCTGGTTAACCACAAAACTCTTAAACAATAGGGCTGCAGAACTGATGACTTTATGTTGTTAACACAACAAAGACCTACTTCATTCGAGCACATTGCATTAAACATGGCCCGTGTTATGGCTTTTAGAGCTTTAGCCTAAACATTAAAAATCTATATTACAGAAGTTTTATATAACATTTTACCATGATCACTGTGATTCTGTGAAGCATTAACAAAAGAAGGTCACTGACTTGAGTGCAGACACAGAGTGAGTTAGTGCTGTCAAACACCTGTTTGTGTCGTGGGTCAGAGCACCACTGAAACAGGGCTAGTAAAAAACGGCCTCTATGACCTGGACTGTCACTCACACGACTACGATATATACCTCCAGGAGTGTTGTATTGTTTGACTGTCAGCGAGAGCACACCCACACAACTGTCTACATGAAACCGTGGCTGAGCAGGGAACAGGCTGATGACACATGCACTTTATTCTGGAGTGAGGAGTGAAATGAAGTGAAGATTAGAGAAGACTCTGGAGGACTTGGCAACATCGCACTTTGAGTATCTCTCATGGCACGATGTTTTCTCACAGTTCCTTGTATGTAAGTGGGCGGAGGTCAGAATGGTTGCTTCCAGCTCCGAAAATAGCTATTGACAACAACATCACCAACATCAGATGCCAAATAGTTCAGGGAAGATACAGGACTTTTTCTTATTGCTTTTTGGGAGTGTGACTTCGCGTGATGAGTGATCAAAAGCGAACTTCTGCAGGCCGGCTGGACATACAGAGCGGCCATTGTGTTGAGTTCACAGCCCTTCAGCCAAACTGTCTGTGTTGTGGAGGGGGCCTGTGCAGCAATGTCTTTGTGTCTCTATAAGAAACAAATGTGTGTGACAGGGCCATGCCCAGGAATCCACTCTGTGAAATCTCAAGCATCGGGACTGCACCTCCAGCACCGCTATAGCCCCTCCCATACTCTCAAAAACGTATATAAGTATATACAGGTTTTAGTTTTAAATAAAGTTAAGTGCATATTAACTGTAAAAAAAAAAAAAAAAAAATCTGCAAATGACTATTAGTATATATTTATTTATTTAATGATATTTTTCTCTAAGCCTTATGAGACAAAAAATCTGTTAAATCAAATGGCAAAAATATGAATGAATTAAAAATAAGTTTAAAGGTTTTTTACAGTGTACCTCAGTTGTGTTTAGGGATATCCATGTCCTTCCATATAATGAAAAATAATAAGAATATATTTTTCTAGTAATTTTCATCTCCTTAATTCATTCAAGGACGCTAAGCAGTGAATTGTAGGCCACTGACCCCTCCGGTGTCTGATGTAATCAGAAAATCTGGACTTTACACAATTTCGGACTTTGACTTCCTTGTTCTGGGAGTTGTAGGGTGTCTCTGTTGTCCGTCACAACTCCCATGACTACAGTTTCTGGTCATTGCTCCATGGTGGCATGTCTTCAGTCACTCCCTAAGGCCCTGAGAAGTTTAATGGTTTATAGCAGTTTTACCGTAGGATGAGGTCACAGCTATTGTTTTGTCGTCAGAGAGATCAGGCTTGTTTACTTCGATCTTTGAACAATCCCTGTGTCACCTCATTGTCCTCTGACCTTTGACACCGGGGTCATCATGCAAATTCTGCAGCAACAAACAAGAAAACAGTATTTATGATGGTCCCTATAGAGCCACCGCCTATTATAGCAACACAGTGTCAGTAATACGCCATACTAAGGCAGCAAAATAATTGATTTCATCCTGAGTCTAAAAGTAGTTGACACATTCATTTTTGGTTTATATTAATTCCTTTCGACATGCTTTTAAAAAAATGAATAATATATTGCAGTTACCTCTGTAGCCACAGTTGCCCTGGAGCAGACTGACAAAGATGTGGCATCCGTACTACACAAATGACCTCTCTGACCATCAGTAAGCACACTACAAACAGATTCACAAAGGGAAAAAGTGGCTGAAATGTCGAGCCCAAGCACACTATGAACTGGGGGGAGCAGGGCCAATCCCCTATGGGTGAGCTGTAAGGCCCCCCAGAGCTTCCTCCAAAAACACTTAATTTTGCAGTGTATTTTATTGTATTACTTTTGAATTAAACCCTACAAGATCTCTAATTGGAACACAACTTCTGACTGTTAACCTGCCCAATACCCTCTCACCTGACCCCTCTCTCTATGTGTGTGATTATGGGGCTTGAGAGGTGGACTCAGGAAAGACAAGAGCAGTGCTGTTGAGGTTAGCAGCAAGGTTCATAGGTTGACCGTTTTAACCAGCGTGACCATCCGAGGTCCGCTGGCTGCATGCTGAAGTTCCTCTCCGGACTTCACACAGAGCACCTGTTGAGAGCCAAAACTCCACCACCGAAGCTATTTATTGATATTTTCCAAACATAAACCTCAGATCCAGTATTTACGTCTTTTTCCCTAAACTGTTCCTTGGCCCAATTTTCACAGGATTTCAGTTTTATATAGAGAGCACAGAGGGTTTTATGCAGGGCAGCTTCTAAAGTACTGGACCACAGGCGTAAAGCTGTCAGCATGTGGAACTGGCCATGAACACTGGCTCGCCTGTCCCCAGAGCAACTTTATAGGAATGTCTAATGCCCCCCGCCACCTAACCATATCTGTCCCATGTACTGGCCTACTTAATATGCAGTCTGTGATTTCCCTCTACATACCAAGAGATAAATCACAACCAAGATCTTGAACAAAGGAGTTTGAAGCTTTCATCTTCCTGCTCACATGTGTTTGGTGTATTAAGTCATTCATTGCAATATCAGTTAATATAAATGAATCGTGTATGCTCTGGTGACACGAGCCACGTAACTGAATGAGTAAGACAGAGGACATCATCTTTGAAATGTACTTTTCTCTGTAATAGGTATTGTATGTAGACTTCAAAATAGACTTCTTTTCTAGCTCCAAGAGGCCTGGCATCTAAACAGTTCCTCGATAATATGCACTGTCTGCCTTCATGTCTCTAATCTTGCAATTGTTTTACATAAACATAAAAAAGTCGCTGTATATTTTATATCAAAATGCTTTCAGTCGGCCTTTGTGATATTTAGAGAAACTGAGACGGATAGGCACAAATATCCTTAATAAAAACAGAGTCTAGCGATACAGTCAATGTGCTAAACCCCACTATCAACACGGACATCCGCCAGAGCCGAGCAGGCCCCTATTTTCTATATTCCACTTTTGATTGTCGGCACTTTTAAGTTGAATGAGACACAAGTGGCTTTTCCAGTGTGCAGAGGTCAAAACGGCAGAGGAGTTGAGAAGGTCATATGGAGCCCTCTATCTGCTGATGGGACTTTGTATTGCAGCTTTCAAGTTCATGTTTCTGCCCACAATCCCAGGAAAGCTATGAGGAATATGATGATAGGACTGGGGCCTAAACAAAATAAACACAAGAATGAAATGGAAATATGACAAAAACTATAGCTCGCTGATATTTCACTTACTGGTGCCGCAGAGTTAAAAAACTAATGATGTAATGGCTGTAATGTGAATCCAAAATAACAAGTGAGCTTAAGCGTGAATCTACAGTCTATCACCTATTCTCCAGACCAAACAAGAAGATGAAGCGAGCTCCCCTATCTCTTAAACAGGACCACAACAAAGACGTAGTCAAGCAACCACCACATCAGCCATATCCACAAGTATCAAATGGCCGTTATCAACCTCAGGTGTTTCTTAATCAAAAACATACATGCCATTTTGTTTCATTCATGCAAGCTCTGACTTTCTCTGGATCTGAAAGCTTTGTGGGTTTGCCTTTTTATGTTGTGAACAAAATGGCACCCTGTTACTACTTTCCATTGTTTGCATTGGCCGTAGTAGCGAGGTCATAAGAGACGTGCACGTAATTTGAGCTTTTTCCTACGAGAGAACGCAATAGCGCCTCAAAAGACGTTTTTAGTAAATATTGTGATCTAAAAATGTTTTCTGGGGGTAAACAAAATGAATTCAAAAGGCCTGACGGAAAAGGCAAACAATGAGCCCTTTAAAATAATATTTGAGTTTGCAGTGTTAGGCAGTACAAAGCCACTAGTGTCGTGATAGTGTGGCCTTTCCCTTAGTAACATGAATGAAACAGTTCCATTAGTCTTCACATGTCAAAACACAGAGGGGGTATAGCGTTACCATCTACAGCATCCACAAGCAGAACAACTATATCCACTAGCCCAGTCTCTCTGTTCTCATGGCCCCACACTCTCCCACAGGGCTTTTATCATTTTACCAGCCACATTACATGATCTTCCTCCACCTTGTCCTCTGCCTCACGGCGATATTCTACCCAATTTATTTCCGTCTGTTTAAGATATCTCGAGGTTAAAGAAGAAAACACACAAAACACCAAAAGCTGAGGTCTAGAGTATTGAGAGTGACCCATTGGCCTTTCTCTAAATGGAAGTCCAGGACAACACAGGAGGAAAACAGACTCAGCAAGGAATGTCATTACTGTGCAGAAACCTGCTAATGTATCCTAATAGGCTCCAAGAGCGGTCTGAAGTTTGGATCAACCAGCCAGACATGCACAATGCAGATGGGATCGCACACACACAAACACAATGGGTGAGAGCGGACACTCACATAAATTATTGTTTAGAAATGTCTGTGGAGGAAATATTAATTGTGTCTGATTGAATTCAGATGGAGGGCCTGTGCAGACGTGTTGTGAGTTAAGCTGTCTGCTGGAAGACACAAACACTGTCAGACACATGCCAAAGTAAGAGAAAAGGAACATTGCTATAATTACATTGAACAAATGAAAAGTCAACGTATTGCATTTTGGAAACCCTAGACTTTGATGAATGATGTGGGCCATATTCATTGTTGCCAGTCTAAAGCCACCTACCTAATAAAGTGGCTCAGATGTGGTCTATTGCCGCTATAGCCCCGTTGGCATGTGCACTCATTGATGGTTCTTCTGATCTTAGATGTTGTGAGGGTTATTGCAGTTACTGTAGCCGTTCCATTATCTCAGGCTGATGGGGCCATGCTCCTCTGACTTTTTGGATCAGCATGCCCATTGAAATGCCACTCCCAGGATCTTTTCTTAAAACAGTCTCTTCAAATAATACATTTAGTTAATACATTTTGCTGACTGGTACAATCATAAGTGAATTATGATGTGATACGGTGCGTGTGATGGAACAGCAGCAAGCTATGACAAACATTCAGACAAAAGTACACAAGGGTATATGATAGAATCAATACACAAAACTCAACCACATGACAACAGCAAAACAAAAGTGCATTTAATGTCACACAATTATGTCATACAGGGAGAAGGACAACAGAAAGGTAGGCCTAGTTGAAATAATGAATACATGTTGATGACAGTACAACTAACAACACTCAGGGTTTATCCGTAGATGTAGCTGGCTGAATCGTGTTTACAGCTGTCAAGATAACATCAGCAAAACAAATCTACAAACTCACGCTAGCACAGCCTCAAGCCACCTCACTGGCTCACGCTCACTACCTGTTATACCTACATTTCACTGCAAAACTGCTGCACTAGACATGACATAACCCCCTGTTTGATGAGTCACATGGTGCTTCACAATTCAAAAATGAGATTGATGTTTTTCTTGATGACAGAAGCACAGTAGTCTGTCTGTCCTCCCCTGAGTCATACACAGTTTAGCTCATTAGTAAAATTCTACATGAATATAGACAAAACAACTGCATGTTGATGTATGATAAGAGCTCAGAAATTAATTATTGTTAAAAATTGTATTATCTTTTTTATTTTTTATTTGACCATATACATATGAAGCACAAACAAATACTATATATAACTAAACAAAGTACATTTACATTAACTTGTGTTGCCTTTGGGTCAAGAGAGCTTTATTTTATTTTGTGTGACGAACAGGTACACAACAACATTTGAGCATACATGCATCTGTGCCCTACTAAGGGTCAAAACAATAACATATCAGATTGAATAGAGAGTTGACGCCATATTTTACAGGAAATAAAAAAATCTGTGTGTTTAGTTTGCATGTAGCTTCTGTTTGCTATATCGCTTGATGTATATAGTATATGAGACATATTATTATATTTCTTTCTTTCATTGCTGTTCCTGTGCATTGTGCCTCTCAGATGCCTTTTTCTATATTGCCTCTACATGCATTTGATCCATTGTGGGACACTGCTCCTCTATCTGTCCACACATTGTCTGCAGACTGTGGAATCTATCACACTCACACTTTTATTTCAGAGAATAAGTCCCTGTGAGTTGGCTGCTTCAGAACTGCACATGAAAGAAGATATGTGGGCTCTTCAAGCTTAAATCCTACGTGGGGTTTTTATTGGATCGTTTCTCATTAGGCGATCCTACTCTATTAATTATATTTTCTACATTTGTAAGTTCTTCTTTTCATGTGTGTTCCAAAATAATGAAAGGTTCTCAGTATCAACAAGTATATTCAAACATTATATTGAGAGGTCAGAGCGAGGGGGTTGCTAAGCACTGCCCACATGATGAGCTGTGTACAAAAACACACTTTAAAGACTCCCACATGTGCAATGTTGATTTCAAGCTTCTTTCTTTGTGTGAAAGATATATGTATTCATTGTATGTTGTATTCCTGCTTTCTTAATTACATGGCCAGCTCGTCCCTAAATGGTAAAAGCCATAGTCCTGTGTAAAAAAAATAAATAAATCTGGAGATCAAATGCATGAAAGACTTGGGATTGGTGAGGTTAAGACTGGCAACAAAGAAAGGTCCAGACACAAGCACAGGTGTGTGTACTCTGAGGGAAGGGCTTGAGCTCTTGGAGGGTTGCCAGGTTCACCCGCCTGGTCCCCCACCTGGCTCTGGATTCCTCTGGTCGGGAGCAAGGTTTGCATGCAACAAGGGAATCTGCCTCCTGCAGATTGTATGGGGAGTAAGCATGGTTTAGTGTGATGCAGAGGTTTTGCAGAAAATAATATTGTTACTACTAAATAAAAATCATTTGAGCTATGCATATATATATACAAATGTAGAAACCAGGTTTACCAGGAGTTTATTTACATATAGTACAAACTTTCAAGTAGACCTGTTGCACACTGCATCTGCAAAACCTGGTATGCATGTTTGGACCGGTGCCCAAATTCAGCAAAACATCAAAAAGCTGTCTCGACGTGATAGGCCTCTGAGAGCTCTCATCACACTAGCAGAACTGTCAAGGATCTACATCATTGTAAAATAAAACAAAGGACAGCCGTTCGGAGCCCTGCCCCAACAAGCAGTCCATTTTAACCAAGCCCTTCAACATTTGCTTTTTCAGTTGTAAAAGTGGACTACATAGTTACTTATGCATACACCAAGGGGTATTGTAAGGCTAAACCAAGCTGGGTTTTCCCCGTTTTTCAAGTGCCGCAGTGGAACATTAGAAAAACCCCGACAGCTTACCCTGGGCATTAAGAAAAAAATGTCAGGGGCAACAGAAAGGTACATTGTGGAGGTGTTCTTGAGGGAGTTAGGTCTAATAATCACTGGCCTGGGTGGTTTATTTTCTAAATAACATCAAGGGTCTGTATTAATCACAGTATATACCTCTGTCCTCAGCCAGTGGAAAAACATCAGCTCGGTCACAGAGCTTTAGCATGTCCAGCTCTGAGGAGCCCTGGACCATATGTTCACATGTTCCCTACATGAACACTACCTAATGGCTTTCTGGCAGTGTAATCTGTTATGGATATCTGTATATCTGATTAGAATTTCTGAACTAATTTAACTAACTTTCCTTATAACTCAGTATAATAAGTAGAGGCATTAGCCACTACATAAATGGTAAATACATACATAACTCAAAAGGTTTTTCTTTTATTAAAATCCAGTGAAAGCTTCAGTCTTCACTGTCAGTGCTTTTTAGTGTTTCATTTTGCTGTCAATAAAGCGTGACACTGCATTACTGTAGAATGAAGCTCCATGACTTTGTTTATTGTGAAGTTATGACGTATGGTTAGTGCTGCAGCCAGAGATCTCAGCTTGGCCAGGCTTCTGGTTTGCCACAGGCTCCACTGCTGGACAAGAGGCCTGCAATTATAGCACACTTCAAAGATGCCAGTCAGTCAAAGACAGCATTCATGCATTTATTTTGGCAAAGCCCCATCCACCCCTCCCACATCCCTTCTGCCCCTTACCTTTCCACCCCCCCGCGCCCTCCCACCCCCTCCCCCCCTGTACCGGCCCTTCTTTCGTCTTCCCACCAACCCTCAAGCTTGTTTAGATGAGCGATTAAGGGAAGAAACAAGTGCAAATGGAGTTTGCCTTGGCTCTCGTCTGTATTGACACACAGTTAACTGAAATATCTTTCTGCGTAATTTTCCCCTCACCTAAATCTAGACATGGTGGACATCGGCAAAGATTAGGGGAGGAGTGGGTTTCACAGACCTAAACAGAGAGGCTTTAGTCCTGCTCACACAACTGTCCTGTGGCCTCTCCTCACCCCATTGCATTCTGCTTATCCCGAAATACAACAAATAGTGAGGGCAAAAGGACACGTATTTCTGCTGTGGACATCTGTTGTGTACAGTTCATAAAGTACATAGTATCTCAAACCTTTGTTCCTATAATTCTATAGATCCATGTTAACTGTGAAACTATTGAAAGGTGTGTGCTCCACTTCTAACTAAGGTTTATTTGTCTTTAAGTCTGTGGATGTTCAGTGTTATCCAGTGGCAGCATGGCTGAACCCGAGTAAGTAAGCAGGGATACATTTCAATTAACAATTTACTCAATTTTATAGACTCTGTGTGCTTTGTTTTATAACATGATTCAATATTATGTATAGACTGACACATGTAATGGAGGAAGGGTAAAGATTATTGTCTCTGTAAGAACATTTGTTGTCTGTATTTGACCCCTCCTTCAATGCTACGGAGGGTGACAGTATAGCTGGAGAATCAACATATTGTACAAAGTCTTAATATCAACGCAGCCTCAGTTGTTTAGGTTAACTTTATGGCTATAGTTTTTTTTTTACATTTGTCTCATCTTTCCAATGATGAAGGATTATTGTGCATGCTATGCATAGATTGATGGGAAGAATTGAATCAGGAAAAATCCCACCCAGACTCTAGAAAGGACTACCTGAATCTTGTTGGGATCCTTGAGTATTTGTTGTGAGGTGACAGTGCTAACCACTTTTCGACTGGGCTGGTGGCAGGGGAACAGCTGTTGTACTTTTGCAATATAATTTTCCTTTTTGAAGGGTATCATAAATGATCCAATTAGTGTTGCCTCCCGGCTGCTGGTCTGTCTGGACTGTCTCTTGTAAAGTGTGATCCTGCTTCTACATGAGACAGAAGATGTACCATTTAAACACAGTTATAAGGGCAGCCTAAAAGTCACAGTCGTGTGTTTGTGCATGTGTGTGCATGTGTCTGCATGTGTGTAAGCATATGTGTAAGCATGTGTGTAAGCATGTGTTCATTTGCCAGTGGGTCTGATTTTAGGTATCTGTGGGTACATCTTAGACACTGGTTGAGTCTGTAAATGTTTGTTGTTAAAGTATACACCAGACACCTCTGGCCCCAGAGGAGTATCACTGCACCATCACACCTCCTGGAATCTGAAACCGGACACTAACGTCGGGCAGCCGGGGCAATTAGGGGACCCACCACACTGGCGCTGATACAGTTTGGCTTGGGTGTCCGATTTGTCACACCAAAGACTCAACCATCGCACTGTCAATGGGTTGGGGCAATATATGGCTCCCATGGGTGCAACGTATCGCTCCATATACAATGGGCAAACTCATACTCGTTAAAAAGCTTAAACCTGTGGTGCTAGATCATCAGGTTGTCACAAATATCACACACACCTGGCAGGACTTGTATCCTGACTGAACAATAACTGTCTAAATTGTCAATGTGGACATTAGTTTGTAAATTAAAACAATGCTGCAAACGTTTCTTGCAATTGAGAAACCCTTTAATGGCATTTTAAACACCTCATCAGTTTTCTTTTGTTTTGTCTTTTGCCTATTCCATCTCTGACTTTGGGGGGTGAGGTATTGTTTTAAAATCTGCAAAGCACTTTGTGTTAACTGTAGATAATAAAGATTGAATGGTTGTTTGAACTTGCAGAAAGCTCATAACTCTCACACAAAATTCACTTGAATGTAATTTTGCCTAGTTACCTCCGCCAAGGAGCGTTTGTCCGTCCTTCCGTCCATCTGTAAGCGACTTTACTCAAAAACTACTTAATGGATTTGGATGAAATTTTCAGGAAAATGTCAGGAAAGACACAAGGAACAACTGATTACGTTTTGAGTGTCCCGGATTACTGTCTGGATCCAGGATTATTTCAAACACAAGGCATGCACGAGTTCCCTCCCCCATCCTTCACAGAAAGTGCCCTTATGTAAACAAACCAAAACAGTGCCAGTGTATAAAAATGAGACAATGTGCTGTGCCAGATGATGGATCTTGCTAACCGATGCTGAAGAAAGAAATATCCTGGGCGGTCGCAGAAAGAATGACTTGAGAATGAGCACCAGAGTACATACGGTCAGTAAGGAAAATGTTGCTCTCTTTGGCCTTGGTGGGACTTACTAAAGCAGCCTGGGGCCCCACTAAAGTTGGGTGTGGAATGGCCCTTTGCATTAGACACAATTAGACCAACAAGGGGGTTAAACAGGGGGTCCCGATTTGGTGCCTGGGGCCAAACCAAAGCAAGTCTCAGGTCACAGAGAAAGCAAGGCCCTGAACTTGCCGGTGTCTGGAGATGAAAGGTTGCCCTGCAGATCTTAAGACAAGGCTAGATACAGAAATTACAGGGGAAGCTTTGGACGTGGGCGGGGCTAACGACAGACAAGATGAAAAAAGCTCATGTTCTGGAGGTGCATGAGGGTGTGTTTGATCAATTGTGTATAGCTAAAATCTGAGTGCTAATTCCGTATAACAGGATTTTGTCACTTTGGTCAGGCTCTAGACAGTCTCACAAGCTGATGGATGGGAGCACTCTATCTGACGTGACTCACTTCTTGACCTTTGAGAAATGTGATCTCTATCAATTGGAGGAAAGAAGGTTAGGTTACACTTACACCCGTATAGCAAAATTTGTCCTCTGCATTTGACCCATCCCTCAATGACACTGGGGCAACCTGTCAGGAGCAGTGGGCAACCACACTGCAGCTCCCGGGGGCCCCTCTCCAGATCTTGAGCCAGGATCTTAGTGGTGGAAGTGGCCAGGGATGTAAACGTGACTTTTGAGTTGTCTTCAAAGAACCAGTCAATCTCTGTTTACATCCAATCCTCACCGCGTTTGTCTGAGATACGGATTTGAGTAATTATGTTTCTAAAGTTGAATTTTTTACTTATTTCTGTGACTGGGTCCTATCCCAGCAACTATAGGCCTTAGGTGGACATTGGGCGTTTTCACTTTCATTTTGCTGTTCCTTTAGCCTTTTTAGTAGAACTGGGGAGAGGAGCTGCAGTTTTGGGGACCTCTTTACCTCCTACTCCAGGCACGGTACTTTCCCTCTGGTCTAGGAACCTTTTGGAGACACAGCAGCTCGATTGTGATTCTGTTGTGAGCCTTAGTCCACCCAAGTTATATAATTTTAACATGGGATGGTGGGAGTACCCCTGTAACAAAGGCAGACCATGCAGACTTACAAAAATGCTGTGTTTATATGCACTGTATATTGTTAACTTTATTGGTATCAGAATTGAGAAATGTTTAGACTTTTACAGACCGACATTAAGTGAGCAAAATATGTCTGTTATTCTAGACAATTTCCTCTATGTCTCCAACAAGAATCCTTTTTGGCTTGATTTCAGAACTTCATCTCTGCATGTCGGGGCACAGTCACTACGCACTGTACAACAAGGTCCGTTTGGCACATATTCAGATAAAACATTTTTGAACATAGCTAAATGCACACATCCATCTCTTTACGGCCTATCTCCGAAGAAGGTGAAAGTTAAAGAATGCCTCTTTGTTCCACTTGGATGACTTCATGTAACAAGAACACTCTGCACTTAAGCATCAGGTCCGTGTTACCATCACGGATCTGCTTGTTGACACATTTCTTTAAAAAGGAAGTACCTACAACAATGTGATGTCAACACAGTGTCTACTGAATTTACTGCGGGCAGCGGTCCTGAAAAAGAGTCTGGGTTCTTCCAAATATTAACTCAAGTAAGTAAAAACTGTTAACTGACAATTCGTTATAATGTACTTTTTAAATATAGAAGTATTCAGACAGACAATATAAAGTACAAATCCTAGCAATATAAAGAAAATACCAGCAAAAACACTCTCTTCTCCAATAACATCATGCTAAAATCTTCAGCCTCTGGACACAGCCATTGACCTCAGAAGGAATTCACGACTGGATGTAACAGAATATGTCTCCCCTTCACTGCAGCTTCCTTTTACAGTTTAGGGCATGATAAAACACAGCAATATGGGATAGCGTTTGGGTGTATGTGAGTTGGGGGCAAAACAAGTGTGTCTCCTGGGATGAGAGGGTGAGAGAAGGGTATCAACATGGTCCCTAGGGAGACAGGGAGACAAGCTAGGGCTCAGATTTTGTCAGCGGACATCAATCTCTCATATGTGTCAGCTTTGTAGCGCCCTTAATCTGACCCTCTCTTATACCCTCTCATGGTCCTAGTTTTAAGGGTTAGAACACATTGGTTTAGTGTAAAGAAGTGAGCAGGACAAAGTCTTATTTCAGAGGCATAGATTTGAGCAGGCTATTTCTCTGTAGGGTACTCACATTGTCCAAAGACGTTCATAAATTGCCCCATGAATCTCCTGTCTATGTATGTCTCTGTGTCAGCCTTGGAATTGACTAGCCATTATCTCCACCTTAGGCCCATAGTTGCTGCGATAGGCTCAGTCCCCAACAGTCCAATGACCCCAAAACAGGAAATAAGCTTAAGATGTTGAACGAACAAAACCAAAAAAGCTATAGAGAGTAAAAATATCTAATTACTTTCCACTACTGCCTGGTTTACTCATTATCTCAGTCAAATCATCCCATTTCCCCCTCTCTCCTTCTTCAAAGTGTTAGCAAATGAGCTGTCTGTCAATGGGCTACCTCCACTGTGAAGGATGATGGTGTCTGCAGACAAAGATTCTCACTTGTTTAACTACAGAGACATCCAAGAACCTGGAGTCTGGATCCACCAAGTCCAGACTGTGATATTATGTGTGTGGGATAAAACACTAAGAGAAACAGTAGAGAGAACATGACAAAACCACTTGTGGCAGGGGTGTCTCTTTGCATCTCCCCGGGCTATTAATTCTTGAAAAGACCCCTAAAATTCTTGAAAAGATACCTAAAAATGAGTCCATCATTTCCTAGACTTAGATTATATTCTGTGCAGCCAGTTTGTTATATGTTTATTTTGATTTTTCAGTGTATCCAAAACAATTACAATTAATAAATTATGGTGTTTTCAATGAAATTCTACAGTCTTTAAGTAAGTAAATCACAGAAGTTACAAGTAGTTCACGAGTTAACTGAACTTGGTTAATTACCTATATAGTCCTTTCAATTTCAATACTAAAATATAATAAATAATACAAAAATAGAGTGCAGATATTATATATATATTATATTATAA
>JAVQKC010194817.1:0-28015 GCA_036025475.1 Philypnodon macrostomus | reverse complement strand
CAGTGTACCCAACATAAAATATTATTATGACCCCGCCCTACAACAAACAGGAAGTCGGCCATTTTGAA
Source organism: Philypnodon macrostomus (assembly GCA_036025475.1). NCBI lineage: Eukaryota > Metazoa > Chordata > Actinopteri > Gobiiformes > Eleotridae > Philypnodon > Philypnodon macrostomus. Next base: position 27,947 of record JAVQKC010194817.1, on the reverse strand, counting down.
TTGAATTTGGGAGGTCAGGTATATTTGACAGCCTCTAACTTGCACATACTTGAAATACCTAATTACCCTCCTGGCCCTGAACACATCTGACTAATGATGATGATGGCAGTTACCTCTATAGCGCCCCCTATAGACTGAAAGAAGAATGTACTTTTAGGGAATTTTCTATATTTGGCAAAAACATTCTTCACAAACATCCAGACAAATCAAAAAAGTCAAATAGACCCTTCCTATGTTTGTCATGGTTTGGGGGCAAGGCCTCTTAATTGCTCGTTAACAATATTAAAACCCTTAGAAATCACACAATGTCTGATTAAGGTGCCTGTTGGTGACAGTGTAGCAGATGTATGGTGCAGACGTATGGGGCCGTTTCGCTGATATACAGCTTGCTGTCAGGGACGACAGCACAGGCCTAGTTAAAGGATAGTGAGTAGCAAGGTGGCCGCCGTTGATTTCAATATATTTGGCTCAATCGCGCATGATGCCAGAAAAGAGTTCCCGGATCCTGCCAGAACAGGATCTCTCATATTTTGACAAACTCCTGCCTTCAACAGACATGACTCTAAATCGTTCAAATGTCACAGACCCCAGAATCTTCAGTTTATTTGCGTTTTTATCCTGTTTTGCCAGTGCGCAGAGCACTCTTTTCTTACCTTACTAGTTGTTTATTAGCCTATAACCTATGCCATATCACAGCCATGTGCCTCCTCTCTGCTGCAGATGTTGCTCCTCACCTGTAGCTCTTCAATAAAACAGTCAATTGTCACTTAATGTTTAGTGCTTTGTCGCTTGCTTTTCCTTCATAATGCAAACACTTTTGCTTTCAATTTCCCCTCTTGGTCAAAATGCATCCTGCCTGCTCCAAGCTCTCCTCAAACACATTTAAACGAGTGGACTCATTTGTTATGGCCATGTTTTTAAGCAATGAAACTTGTGCTACACATAGGCTTCTCAAACATACTTCAGCACTCTGCTGGCACTCCGTGCACAAGACGGCTTTTGGACTTCGGCTTACCGGAGTTTGGGCAGATCACCCCGTCCACTGCCTCATACATTCTCACAACAGAGTACATCACATGTAAGACATAACCATGTTTTGGGTCTGGGGTGGATAAGTGAGGGAGCATGGTGTGGCACGCTTTCAAGAGCCGAACGACTAGAGTCGGGGAACAATCTGTGTTAGTAAGTAACGTGGCTTCTATGTTTAAAAATGAAAATGTATATTTTTACGTAGGCCTAATTATGAACAAATCCAGTGCATCCTGTCAAAATATGAGAGTTCTCGGATCCTGTTCTGGCAAGATCCAGGAACTCCTGCCTTCAACAAAGATGATCCTAAATGTCACAGACCCCAGAATCTTCCGTTTATTTGCGTTTTGTCAGTGCGCAAAGCATTCTTCCACCTGAAGACTGGATCTCACTCGCTAATTAAGACTGACAGCTCAACACGTGTTGAGGCATAGCGCTATTGCCCCACATCAGGTCATGTTAGTTTTTAGACCAATTCAAATAAAGGGCACTGATAAATTATTATATAGGCTTTTAAAATCAATTCACAACCAATACCCCTCTATTTTCTGCATAAAACACTGTTTAGAGAAAACCATTGTAATAGAAGAAAATTCATTAAATGAGTACCGTTCACATACCGGTATTCAAAAAACCTTAAAGCCCTACCAGTTTCCCTGACTAAGATACAGTAAAGACAATAATAAAACTGGGGTGTTAAATGTGATGCAGTCCTAAATTAATTTTTGTGCTGGTGCACAAGGCACCAATGCAACCAGTGCAAAAAAGTCCTGAACAGACATGGTGTATTACATAATACTGCAGCTTTATCTCCAATAGTGTTGTGTGTTTTTCATTGATAAAAATGTGCATAAAATACAACAATAATAATAACCAAAAGATAAAAACATGTATGATCGTATTTCAAAACAACAAGAGCCTAGTATCAAATTCTATATTGTTTAAAATGAAGAATTCATATATGATGAAAAAGAATGCATATGCTTTGTTTTAGATGGTACTGTATACATACCGTAGGCTCAAAACAATGAAAAACCTGAGGTAGACTGATTTCTGCTTACTGAAGCTTTAATCCCACTCACAAACAAACCATACAAACAGTTGTGGGCAATTTGTGCAGGAAACAAAGAGTAAAGACAGCATATTGCACAGACTGATGTATTGCCTCTGTCATGAAAGTGTCTGTTTCTGCAACTTTTTTCTACAATTCTTTTGAAATGAATGGAAGCCAAGTTCTGCCTGGAAGGTAGAAAATCAATCTGGAAACCTTTGGTATAAGTTATGAAGTGGCTTAATATAAAGTGCAGTTGTTTGATTTGAAACATAAAAATAACCCTGTCACTTTTCAAACTTTTCTCATCAGGATCACATCGCGGTCCCTTATCAGCCCGACTCCAGCAGTAATCCATCGTCCACCACTTCGTCCACACCGTCGTCCCCGGCTCCGCCCCTCCCCAGCAGCGCCACGCCCCCCTCCCCGCTGCACCCCTCGCCCCAGTCCGCACGCCAGCAGAAACAGTTCAACCTGACAGGTGAGGCCAAATAAACTAATTAATAAGAATACATACTTAATTAATACTTTCTGAAGGAATGTTTTAGGGACAACAAGTGCTTGATAAACGGCCTCAATCAGGGAAACAAAACATTATTATTGGTCTGATCTATAATAATAAAATCTGACTTAAAAAATGATGGAAGCAAATGGAGTTAAAAGATTAATTAAATTCAAGGTTTTTATTAATTTCAAAGACATCAATTGTACCCGTGAATGAATGTAAGACCTTCAAGAATCCAAGTGTCACCCCACGACTAGCTAGAGATAGTTCACATTGTTCCCACCTAAAGCCCATAGTTGGTAGGAAGGGTGACGATACACTGAAAAAAAAATCACAGAAAAATGATTACTTTGTGTGACTTTGGATCATGACTTGTAGGCTAGTTATTATTATTTTCAAGGCAGTTTCCTAGAATTATATAAGTAAGGTTAACTTGTGAAATGTTATCATGTAGGATGGGGCAGTTGTTTTGGGGCAGCAGTGGCTCCGGTGGTAGATATTTCAATTAAAGGTTGTAGTTCTAGTTACGCTTCCACCAGTTCAAACTGTGTCATTGGGCAAGACACTTCATTGCTATTAAGATCAGAATGTGTAAACAATATCTGGAGTGTGGAGGTTTCCTACAATAAAAAATGGTGAATAAATATATTTAAAATGCTTCAAATGTACTATCTGGCCCTGTTCTGGGTATGTTATAATTATTCTTTAACTGTAGTGTCTCCCCAAGCTATCTATCTATAGCAACATCAAATCACAGTTTGTGGGTTACCACTTTGACCAATAGTTGAGTTTTGAGTGGTGTTGCTTAGGGAAGAACTATTGGTCTAATGATTCTGGCACTAGCTAGCTGTTTTTTGTTGTATTAGCATTTCTTAAAAGGACATTTTGACTCCCATAACTTATAGCATAGTAAGAATTCTAACTTTTTGTCTCCTTCTGCAGCCTCCAGTTATTTCAAATACAAGCAACAGTTCATCTTTCCAGGTAGGTGCTTCCTAATTGGTCATTACTCTGCGATGCCGAGCTCCGAGCCTAGAATGAAAAAGGAGGACAGCTTCTTTAATGTTGCTGGTTTATTTTGGTCTGCCCCCACACCCCTCTTTGCTTGTCTTATTTGGGCTCTCCTAATGACTTGTCTGTGCCTGGCCCTCTTGTGCCTCACACTCTCCACTCATTTGGCAGCATTTTTACAGCTCACAAGTGTGAAGTGGTGTGAGAAGAAGACGTGTAATTGAGGTTTAAGGAGGCATGTTTTTCTGGGGGAAAGACGTGGATTCAGTGGACAGTGCCGAGTCTAGCCGATGTGTGATGTCTGACTCTTTAATAAATTACACTGACGTCTCCTTTAGCCACCTTAAAACAGTGTGAAACCCCAATTAATGCTTAATCTAGCAAGCTTGAATCAAGGAAAAATAAAAAGAGGCCATTTCAAAACACCAATTAAATCCAGCTTTTGTTTAGACAGAAAAACATCCATGGTTTTTGTTTTTGTGAAAATGTATTCCTGTTGATATATATATATATGTGTGTGTGTGTGTTTGTTTGGGTGTCAGAGGGTGTCACATTTAACTGGTTTTGTCATTGTGGTTATAGACCGGTTCTATGTATATTTAGATCAAGCTCTGAAAAACATACAGTAAATTTGTACACACATAAGATACATTTGTTTTTGCCCTGATTCAGACACAGTTTAATGCTTGTTAAGGCCAGCTTGAAATCCCAATTTAGACCTACTTAAGTCCTGCTTTATATCTATTTCTGGTTTAGACCTAGTTAATACCTGGTTAAGACCTAGTTTGATCTTGTTTAGTCCACGTTTATACCCAGTTTAGCCATGGTCCAGAGTGGTGTTAGCTTTAGTTTAGACCCTTGTCTGAATCCTACACAGAGACATTTAGATTCTCTGAGCTTCCTGACTCGCACATTATTGAACTAAATCCATACAGACCCGATCACAAAATAGTCTAGAAGCAAAGTCAGGCCCTTGTGCCCATTAGGCAACTGTGCCAGTGACTAATGCACTGTGCCACATTGGGAATATTTCTGCGTCACAAAGTGAAGACTGTGCCATGACAGGTGACAGGTGTGGCACTGCATCCTCTCATGTTGTTCAGAGATCCAGTAGCTGACCACAATCCACACTGAGCGTGTGTCTGAGGAGCAGCAATGGGAATGTGACCAAAAACAGCCTTGTCCTGTACATTAAATAGCACAAAATCCATTTTGCACCGAACCAACAGTGTGGCATAGTACATTAGGGACAGACACATAAAAGCTCTGTTGGCAAGACCATTGCTTTTCTAATATAATCTTTCTACAGTGTTAGGGCTGCATTTCACAGGCAAGAGATAGAACACTGTGTTGTTAACAGTACATTTTCAGCCAGTGTTCACACATAAACACATTATTGCATATTCTTGAAAGTGTTCTGATTACATCTATGTATAACAATGTTGGTGTACAGTTCAGTTTTCCTCCTCATTAATTTGATTTAAAATGTATACTGTAAGTCAGCGGACTGTGTTGTGTCTGCTATTAATTTAGATCTTAAGTGATAGATTAGAACTGATAGTCACATAAAGCAGTTTTCCTGCAGTAAATGTAGCACATATAATTAAGTCACACAGTATAATGCAGATTAGTAGTCTCTTTTGATCATATTCATCTCAAGAAATATGTTTCATGGACTCAAGTATGTGATATTTACTTTGCAGATGTCACGCCTCCAGAAGCTCCTCCCAGCAGAGCACCACAGGTCATTCTGCACCCCGTCCTGTCTGAACCAGGGTGAGTACATGCATCAGTTTTTGTTGTGTTTTTTGGCACCCCCCTCCTCCTCTTTATCTCCATGTCTGCTGGTCAGAGGCCGAGTCAAAGTTATTGGAGCACAGACATTTGGGTGACAATTTCAATGTGAGGGCTGACATCCCAACCACTAGATTAATGCTAGCATGGCCTTTAGTTTACGCTACACTTGGGATGCCAAGTGGATTTGCACTGGATCTTTGAGGAAGCCAGTGGTCACAGGAAAACATCCGGAAGAGGAGGAGGAGTGATGAGATGCTTTTCGACCCAAATGTTAATAAGATTAGGATCTCAATCTATCTCAAGAAACAGAGCAAGAAACACTACATCTGTAGGAAGCTGAATGAGATGAAACATGGACAATTTACATAGACAGGCATACAAGAATCAATAGTTCATAAATTACAAAATACCAGTACCATCTGAAATGGTTGCCTAATGGTAAGAGGAAATCTTCTTAAGGTTAAATGTTTCAGTGCATGCATTTTTAAATGTTAACATATGGTCAATCCTCATTTTTCCAAAATGTCACCAAATGCCACAAATAATGTACAGCCATATAGAAACTAATCCTAATGTATATTACGTAGTGTTCTTGAAGCTTGGCTTACTTGAAGGTCCTGTTTAAAAGTTTAAGACTGACTTAAAAGTAGTAGCCCTCCAGTCATTTTATTGTCTATGATGTTTGATTGACACCTGGGGATGTTAGAGCTGTGCCTTCACCCCCTGGACTTCAAAAACTCTACATGCCCTCAAGTTTTACTGCTTTACAGACTAGAAAAACTGTTAAAATAGTACTCTGTTATGCCAATGGGATTCTTTTTTATAAACTATACATTTATATATATAAAAATATATAGCACATAATCACCTCCTACATGAAATGATTATACAGCTCATTGTTCTATTCCGAGTCTGCTGAATGAAGGATTAACAATAACCTGGTTATTGACACAGAAAGCCAAGAGATCACATTAATCACTAATTTGTTGTAGAAATATGTGTAGGCAAACACTGGAACGACTCCAGCAGTAAATATGGATGTTCTCTTTTGGGCTGAGCTCTCACTGAATATCTGATCTGTGACTTTTACTGGTGTGCCTCATGCAAACTATAGGAAGTACTCTATACACCCTGCATGCACATCTACAGGTCAAACATTCTCTATTGTTTAATAAATGTGAGCACATGTTGGTGTGATTTAATTAACACTTTTGTCCCTCCTACCCCACACTGTACGTATATGCTGCTGCAGTGGCAGCTGGCAGATATATGTGGCCTTAATGGCCTGGTCCCAGGGTTAATGATAGCCTGTCTCAGTCCCCTGCACCCGGTAGGTTTTCCTCATTATAGCACGTTCAACCAGAGCTGGGGGCCCTTGGCGCCACAGGAACCACATTATTCACCACCTCACCTGTGTATTGGCTTACAGTCCAGAAGTGCTTTACAAAGGCGTTTTATTATACCACAGAAAGGTTGTGAGAGTTTGCTAGTGATCTGGACACAGGAGAAAGCAGAGAATTGGCTTCATTTGTGTTGTGACTCCCACAGTGTAGGTGACATGCTACATACTCAGGTCAAAAATGAACATCAACCTGAGCAAAAACAGTGCCAAAGTTCATGAAATTACCATAAATTGGAAAAAAAGTTTTTTTTCTTCTTTTATTGTTTTTTGGGTCAGTGATGAGTTGAAAATATAGCACAGCCCCATTAGCATGTACATCCTATTTAAGGTGATTTCACTAAACTGTGTGGATGTGTGGACCTTTGGTAAATAATCACAGCAAAAGAACTAAACTTGTCTGGGGATAGGTAAATGATGACAGGGAAGGTTATGCCTGAAACAAAACACAGTCATGCATAAAATCTCAAGGCAAAGGTTGAGCGTCCCACTCAGCAGCTCTCCCATATTCATGGGTCACTGAAAAATAAGAGCAGAGCGCAATCAATGAGCAATCAGCGTGGCAATTAAAACCAAGATAAAAGGTGCTTCTCTTCCTTGCTCACCGTGGGATTTCATCTTTTAACTAGGCTTGTGCTGTCGTCACCGACCACAAGGTGTCTGCCCCATACGTCTGCCCCATACATCTGCCCCATACGTCTACAACAACTGGCACCAACAGGCACCTTAATCAGACATTGTGTGATTTCTAAGGGTTTTAACCAAACCATGACAAACCATGGGAAGGGTCTATTTGACTTTTTTGATTTGTCTGGATGTTTGTGAAGTTTTGAAAATTTCCTAAAACTACATTCTTATTTTAGTCTGTAGGGGGGGTTATAGAGGTAACTGCCAAATATACCTGACCTCCCAAATTCAATTCAAAATGGCTGACTTCCTGTTTGTTGTAGGGTGGGATCATAATAATATTTTATGTTGGGTACACTGTGGAGAATCACTGTACCAAGTTTCATTACTCTCTGCCAAAGTAAGAATGTTTTGGCGGGGGTCAAATATATAATTTATATCATTTGACCCCTGCCAAAACAGTATATAAATATTACAAAGAAAGAACACAAAATAGCCTATATATTAATATATATATAATATTAGATATAAGTGTTTTTTGTGGAAGTGTGTTTTTTAATTAATTAAGTTAATTCACATGTTATAACTGAATTGAATAAAGGTTCAGTTCAATTCAAGCAGACAGACTCTTGATTAGTATTGGAGTTACAGAAATGTAATGTTACTGAAAAAGATCAAAATGCTTCACTGTCTTGGCACTTGTCTTCCACCTAATGTCCAAATGTGTCCCAGGGGTGTTTTTCTCTACTAATATAGCAAGTTCAAAAGTTTATGTTGAACTTTTGAATTCTGGCTCTAAGAACTTTTACTCAAAAGGCTATTATGTCTATTATGGAGTTTCTACAATGTTAAAATGAAAACATTAACATGAGAAGAGAGAAGGAAATTAACAGAACCATCAATTAAAATAAATGTGAGATACAGCCAAAACTAAAGCATTTTGAAAAATCAATAGAAAAAGATTTCACAAAAACTCTCAAGTATCATTGCCTGAGAGCTATGATTTTATTGCAGTTTTACTTTAAGACCAATCTCCACTTTTGATTTGTGATGTGCTTTCATTACTATGGTTTGGTGTCGAGTAGATGAACACAAGAGAATCAGCAAAGGGCCATTTAAAGCAAAAATGAGATATATCTGATCTGAACCAATTATGACCACTTTAAAAAATTATGCGATTGAGAATGTAATACTTTCTCTTGCTCTTTGACTTCAAAGAGCAGCAATTGTGGGAACAGGCTCAATGATGAAGACTCTTTCTTTGCCGAAGGATAATAGTGGCTGAGTGTAATTCGCAGACACAGAGGGATAAAAAGTGTGTGAAACAGATGACTGACTGTCGATATGGCAACAGGATGAAGGGCTGTTTGTATTGATAAAGGAGGGAGATGTTTTCTCTGTGGAAGTCACATGACCCTCCAACACCATTGCATCCATAGCTGCAGCACAGGTTTGCATTCAGTGCAATATAAAAGCCTCAGACACAAAGCTGCATGTATAGATATGCATGTATGCCTGTGTACACACAAAATGACAACACCATTTCCATATTTACTGTTGGCAGAGAAAGGGGAAAGGAAGAGAGAGTAAAAACTCATAAATAAATGACAATGCACAGCTAGCCCTGGAAATAGAAGCATAATTTTGTGTTTGTATTATATTCACTCGGCTACAATTTAATCTCCCTTTTAATACCATCTATTGTATAAACAGGAAAGAGGTTGCTGAAAAATAAACATTAGGAATGTAACCTTATGAAAATCGATTTGGCATTGAAAAATATTATCTCAGCCTGGTTGTTTATTAATACAACTTGAGGCCTATAGCGACTATCAGTGAAAAAATACTTTTACATTTTTATTGTTGTGGGAGTCTATATAACTACACGATAACACCAGACATAAATGGTGAGGTCTGTTCTTCCAGGCTGAAATGCAGCTGTCCACATCGGTCTACAAATATTTTAATGTGGTAAAAGGGACTACATATCACATGGACATTCAAGAGAATGTGTCATTTGTGTTAGTAAAGGCTAAAAAGAAACCCACATTTACATGGATTTTGAAAATAAAATCCCATGTAAGAAAAAATTTATTTGCACATGCAAAAAATATAATTTTTCTTAAAATAATATTGTAATTTTATTTTCCCCAAATAAGACCAGTTTTCCAGGCAAAATTTAAATGTATTTAAAATGCATAACAATAGAATTTTAAGTCAATGCAGTCTTAAAATTTTCACTTTCACAATATCATATTTTTACAATTAACTTTACATTTAAACTAACTGCAATGTGTTTTTATTGTCAGGATGTGAGAAATGTTCTGATAACCGTTAAAGTTAAAGTTGATCATAGTAGACAGATAATGGCAAGTATAGAAAGGTGTATTAGCTAATGTCAAATTGGAGTGTGTACTGTAAGCAAATTTGTACATTTGTATTTTGTGGCTCCCTGTTAGTGACATTCCCAACACAATGGTTAGGTTAAATGTTCCCCCAAATGTTCCCCATGTATAACTAAAAAATAACTACTATAATAACTATAACTATAAATTGTGCAGGTCCCAAAAACGGAAATGGAAAATTGAAAAAGGAAGGGCATTCTGAAACACCTTTAGACACATAGCTAGCACCAGGATAATTCTTTACCCCTAATATTTTATTATTTTGCTTAAACAAATACATATTAAAATGCTGAAATGAAAACTCAAAATTTACTTTGAACTGTTGTGGAAAAAAACTTTATTGCTTTCATTCAATACTTTCAAACAGCATGAATGATGATTGGGGTCATAAAAGCGTCAAGCAAAAGCTAAGAAAACTGCAAACCCTTAGCTCTATACAAAGACCCCAGCTCAGAAATAGATCTGACGTGCTGTTATTTCATACTGTATTGGTGGAGCCACAGAAACCAAACAGTTCTGCCAGCCGACTAATCACTGGGGCTGGTAAACCAATCCTCCGTGGACATGCACCGCAAGTATGAAAGTGTGTCTGCAGCCCCGATTATTTATTTATTTTGTTTGATTAAGGATGATGTTCCTCTCATGGACTGTTTTTTTTCTATCTGGCAAGAGCGCTGGCACTATGCCCTCTGTTTAAGATATCAAAGATTTGTGGCATCTCATTGTCTTGTGTCGGCTCGCCTGGGGAGTTTTACTAAACATGAAATGGATAAAGCCGCAGTGATGTAGTGTTAACAGAAGAAAAAATTAAAAATGGGGGTTGGGTTAGTGAAAAGAAGTGAAAGGCGGCTTGGAAAATGAACGGATAAAATGTGATTCTTCAGGGAGAAGAGGCGCTGCTGCCGATTCAGGAAGCTGCTGTATTTCCTGGGAAACGAGAGTACGGTGGTCCCAGGAGAGCCTTGGTAAGATATCACCAGAGACAACTGACTGTGTGTTTCTCTAATCTGTGGATATTAGAAACGGCACATTATTTAATTCTCAGACTTGCATCGCAGTAATATCAATTAAAGTGCAACGGGGGAAGGATATCAATGCTATGGACAGTGCTTTTGGACTTAATTCTTAATCTTATTTAGCATCGGCAGCCGTAAACATGGAGCCGATTCAACAAGTAGACCACACTGTTCACACTTTGATGAATACATTGTTTACACAAGCCGTGGTCTACAGTGGAAATGCAAAAGAGGAAAAGTATTGATCTGTTACTGTATAATGATGGGATATTTGAACCAAATGGAGGGGAATAATTGCAGGTCATAAAATCTACATTTGTTTTGTTAACCATGTGAATTGTATAATCAGGATATTTTCTTCATTGTTCTTTTGATTATTGATCAGGCTAAATACATTTAAAAAAGCCCAGCAAAATGTTTTCAATGAAAACACAAGACCATTAAACATCAAATTGTTTTCTCATCTTTGGTTTTGTTTACAATTAATTATATCAATGAATTAGTTGACGAATTACAATTGAATGTTTTAGTCCTACATACAAGTGGATCTGATCCCTAAATGCTCCCACTGGCTGATTGTTTACAAAACTATTCATTCAATCAATGGCGAATAAAAGGCCTTCTCAAAAAGATGCTTATTTTTTTATTACAATGAAAACAATTGTATACCTCATGTGGCCACATTTAGATGCTACTGATGCATTTATTTTTATTAAACTGAGAAAGAAACCTTCTCCACAACTTAAAACCATATGCTTCATCCCACAATGTATCAGGTGTTCCTATAAAAAGAGGAAGATTGGCATTAACAGCACACAAAGTATCTATCAATTTATCACACAGAGATCTGTATCCTCTACAAAAGAACCAATCTAAAACCCAGCTCTGCATAATGGGCTGGGAAATCAGGAGACACTGGGGCTACTACCACTTGGTTTCTGATTTCCTGTTTAAATCACCATAAAGCCAAAATGACTTCAGATAGATTACCTGTCAGTGCATTAAGTACAAGTCAGACCACATCTGAAGCCACAGGAGATGCCCGCTCACTTTTCCAAAGACGCTCTAAACAGGGCCCTTTTCAAAACCACAGGATGCCTTCCTGTTAAAAGCTTTGAGGGAAAGGTCCAAAGTCAAGGCTTATAGTGGGAACTGCTGCCAAGGTGACTAAAGTCAATCTACCATGAGCACTTAATGTTCATGTTTAGTTATTTTGTTTCAACATATTTGTAAAAACATAAGAGGCAGAGGCATCATGTACAGATAATGTACTGCAGAGCGATACAAGGCAAGGAGAGAATCAAAAATAAAGGAAGAGCATGTGATCAATGGTCTCGATTGAGAACCAATGGATTTCGCATTATAACCCCACTGTTCGTTATTGGATGAGTTAGCGTCCACTCGCTCACACTCCTCTTGTACTGCTGAGGATGAGTGATCAATTGAGAAAGACGACCTTCAGATAAACCTGTGAGAAAAGCTTGAGAGCTCAAACTGGATCACATTTGGATCATATTATGACAGTATCATAGTGTAAAGGTGTGTACTTTTTAGACTGTTTCATTTATGGCTCTCTAGTACTCGGATGTTCTTGTGCGTAAAAGTTCAGGTGGGTCGGGTTAAAAAACATTTTCAATTTGTGTGTATTACACGTAAAATGCACACCACAATAATCAGATATTAGGTGTTTCAGGTTTGAGCCTAATCGACAAAGTAGGTGCAAGTTAGAGGCTGTACCTGACTTCCTGTTTGTTGTAGGGTGGGGTCATAATAATATTTTATGTTGGGCACAATGTGGAGAATCACTGTACCAAGTTTCATTGCTCTCTGCCGAAATAAGTGTGTCCAGAGTCCCATAGGGGTCATAAACATTCTTTATTTCACCTATTTGACCGTAATTTGCATATGTACATTAATTATACACTAGCCTGGATCAATGTGTCAAAATTAATGCGATTTTGTTTATGTTCAGCAGGATTAATGAATCAATTAAAGTGATTTAGGGCATTAATTAGTTAATTAATTAATTTTTATTAATCGTAGAAGTACCAAACTCATTCCAGTTCAGCGTCTTTATTAGGGCATTAATTCATTAATTAATAAATTAATTACTTAATTAATATTCACCACAGAAGTATCAAAATAAATACAGTTCGGCATCTTATGATATATACATGTGTTAAAGTTTAAACTGAACCAATCCGTTTTTGAGTTATCGCGTTCACACTGGCGATATACACCTTGCTGTCAGGTACAACAGAGTAGGCCTAGTTTAAAAGTTGAAGAAACTGTTCTTATGGTCAGTGGTTCTGGTCAGGTCTGTAGCCTCCTGCCTGAGGGGAGTATGTTAAAAAGTCCATGTCCAGGGTGAGAAGGGTCGGATATGATCCAATCTGCACGGCTCAGTGTCCTGAAGGTGTATAAGTCCTGGAGAGATGGGAGGCACATTCTCAGCACAGCGCACAATACACTGCAGTCTCTGTTTGTCCCTGGACGGTGGCTCCAGCGTACCACACAGTGATGAAGGAGGTGAGGATGGTCCTTGCTGGCAGGTTGAATTTCTTCAGCTGCCTTTTTGATGACAGAGGTGATGGTCTGCTCCCACTTGAGGTCCTGGGTGATGGTGGTACCCAGGAAGTGGAAAGAGTCCACAGTGGTGACAGGGGTGTCAATCAGGATAATGGAGGGGAGTGGGGCTGTGTGTTTCCTGAAGTTCACAATAATCTCCGCAGACTCATCCCCACACCAGGGTTTGTCATTGTTATCACAATGCTTTCCTCTCAGAAGTGGATATACGAGATGACAGCGTCCATGTACTCCTCCAAACTGTGAGAGGCAGCCATCATTGGGTCCCAGTCTATAGATTCTAAACACGTACGAAGCTCCTCCACAGCCTCGCTTCTCCACTGCTTTGTTGTCCTCACGACAGGCTTGGAGAGCCTCTGTCTGTACACGGGGATCAGGTGGATCATTTCGTGATCAGAAAGTCCGCGTGCAGTGTGGGGCACTGCAAGATAAGTTCCACTTGTTGTAACAGTGATCCAGTGCATTTTCCTCTCTGGTTGGGCATTTGATATATTGTTTGTATTTGGGAAGTTCTTTGCTCAAGCTGGTTTTATAAGTCCCAAAGAACAATGATGAGAGAGCCCGGGAATGTCCACTCCATGGTTCGCGAGGGCGCACTGAGCCACATGCCCGCCGCGTCTGGCAGGAAGAAAACAGGGGCCAGAATGAATGAAGAGTAAAACAGTCTACAGTGAATGAAAATATATTCCAGAGAGGGGGAGCAGTGCTGATCAATCACTGTCACATCTGTACACCAGCCGGGGTTGACATAGAAGCAGACACACCCACCTGTTGCCTTCCCGGATAGGGCAGCTTGCTGGTCCGCGCAGAGGAGATGAAATCCCTAAAGCTGGAGTGCACAGTCTGGGATCTTCTCACAAAGCCACAATTCTGTGAAACACAAGACACAAAACAGAAAAGTCTCTGTTCATGCTCCTCATCGGTGCCAGTTCGTTCATTTTGTTCCGAAGTGAGCATACATTGGAGAGGAAAAATGCAGGTAAGGCTGTGCGTAATCCACGTCTCCTCGGACGCACAAGCCCCAGCGCGCTTCCCTCTTCTTCGGCGTCTCACTTTCTTCACCAAAGTCTGTAGTAAATCTGCTGCTGATGCCACAAAAACTGGAAATAAATCCCCAGGTGTAGTCCTATACTTCAAAAGCTCTTCTCTGGTCTTCTTCTGTTACCCAGGAGAGTGTCCAGACACAGAAATTATGCACAAAAACAAGCCAAACAACACGCACCGAAGTACCAGGGCGTCCGTCCACAGCGCCATCTTAGTAACTTGTGATTTAATTTGACTTTTGAAAAAATATTTAACAATTCAGCAAATTATACACGTATTATTATGATTACAATGCAATCGTCAAAGTGCTCTGTAAACTGATTGAAATGTCATATGAAGTAAATAAAACATTACATTGTACAACATTACCCTACCATTTCTGCCGAATGTCTTTCTCCCATGACATTCTTTTATTGTCTACACACTAACTACTTCTTAGCTCAGCTTTTCCAACGTCTCAGGCCCTTGTTCTCCCCCAATATCCACTTATAGCATAACCTATCTATCATTACTGCAATCAACACAATGGACTCCTCAATGCGGCCATGCTGACCCTTCCCTCCGGACAACGCCTCCAGAAAGTAAGGAAGCTTTGGACTTGCCAAACACTGAATCATCACATTATGAAATATTATAAAAGGAAGAGTGATAAGGGGAGCAGGAAGAGTGATAGGGGGAGAAAAAAGAGCGATTGGGGGAGAAGGAAGAGCGAAAGGGGGAGAAGGAAGAGCGATAGGGGGAGAAAAAAGAGCAATAGGGGGAGAAGGAAGAGTGATGGGGAGAAAAAAGAGCGATAGAGGGAGAAGGAAGAGCGATAGGGGAGAAGGAAGAACGATAGAGGGAGAAGGAAGAGTGATGGGGAGAAGGAAGAGCGACAGGGGAGAAAGAAGAGAACTAAAGCAACTATAATGAGGGTTACTGTTACTAATATAACTTTTATTTTGACCTTATCACTTTTGTTAGAAAGAGTCACTGACATGACCTCTGGGCATTAAAGAATTTCACCTAAAGAACTGCCATTCACTGAATGGTGAATCCTATAGAATGTTTCTCTGTAAACCAGATATGGTTGTATTTAAAGATCATTCCTATTCTTGGTTTGACCTTCAGCTGGTTTGTTTTCAACTAAAGCTGTGCATGATTAAAACCACTGTCTCAAAGGCGAATTAGAAGATGTTTGAATTTAGAAACCAAGCAACCAACCAAGAAAGACCTGCGCACTCAACAATAAAGCAGCCTCTAAAAACAACTCGAGCCTACTCAGGTCATTCGGGAGACACGCCCCCCAGTGCATGGAAGCTAAAGCTAACAGTCAAGCAGCCTACTGCAGACCTGTACTTATTATGTCACACTCAACAAAAAAGCAGCCTCAAATGTGATAAAGACCGCAAGAAGAAATGCTGCTAGCATTGCGTTAGCATCTCTTGGCAACTGCTTAGTGGCCACAAACACAAACACATTCTTATTGTAATTACAATACCAACTCAACAGTATAACAACCTTGGTTATGATAAAAAGAGAGCATCTGTTCCAGTAGGTTTTACTGCAATCACGACTAACAACTTTCAATTCTACTTCAATAACAAATAGCAACCTGTAGCATTAGCACAGCAAATAGCAGTATTATTGCAACAGTTGTTTGTAGTACAGTGACAGAACATCAGATGATATGCTTAACCAGCAGTTAAAAATGAATTATTATCACAAAATGATTTGTCTAAAAGTTACCTGTAGAGCAGAAACCAGGCAAAGTCCGTCTGAAGCCTTTTCTGTGCCTTGAGCGATTATTCTCATTAAAAAACTGCCCAAACGACTTTTATTCCTTTATCCTTCCCATTGTCTCCTCTTTAACAGTTTGAAAACAGTAAGGCTTTTGCAGATAGTCACTTCAGCTTTCCTCTCAGCCATTGTACAACTAGTTAGCACCAGCACTAGCCCAGCTCAGCTCAGCCAGTAGGTCTTCTGTGAGGCACGTAGCGAAAGTAATTAATATGTTTTCAAAGTTTTTTAATAATCATGTCTTAAAGGGGAAATAATCATTTTTTTATGAAATATAGCAAAAAAAAGAAGAAAAAAAGAAACATCTTCTATTTAACCTTGAAACACAAAAACCTGATTAGCTATTTTCTCAAATGCTAATAAATAGGTGGACCTAATAAAGATACATACATAAATATGTTTAGATTTCACACAATCATTTTATTTTGTATACCTAAACTAATATAGTTTTCCCAACTTGCAGAAATACATAAACATTTGGAGCATATTTAATGCTGCTACACTCAGGTAAGGCTGGGGCACAGAGTTACTGTATTCCGTCTCATAGAGGACAATGTGATGCCTGACGTATTCATTTTGCATAACACAACTCAGGTTTGGCATGTGGAAAACAGCCTTAAAGGTGGCAGCTCTTTGAATAATGAAGCAAAATAAAATGATAATTCACTTGTGAGTGTCAGGGGAACTTATAATTGCTAATAAATTTGCTTATTTTCTTCATGAACGCATGACCCACGTGGCACAGGGGAATATTCTGGTTCTTAAGTTTAGACTTTGACTGAGTTTCACATATTGTATGATTGACTACATGAAGTAAAGTGACTTAGAGAGAAAGAATATTAAAAAGGGTGCACATGATGAGTTAATTAGACTTTTAGCTATTTTCTTCTGTATTTAGAGAAGGGAACAAAAATGCAAATTCATTTTCTGACTGCTTCATATGGTCCAGTGACTTGCAGCAAATTCTTTCCATTACCTTCGGTAAATGCAAAAGGAAGGGATTAACTAAGCATGCATTTAGAGAATTTAGAGCCATGGTGAAATAGACATGTCCACAGATTTATAGGACTTTATTATGGTTGGTTTTATTTTAAGTGTAAAAGCCCCACTAAACGGCATCTTTGGATGGGCTGCATTCCGCCTCGTACAAACAATTAGCTAGTGAATTTATGCATTTAATACATTAGAATAGAAAATGATTTTGAAAAAAAGGAAACACTCCATGAGGGAACACATTATCTTCTCCTGTCGGCGCTATTCTGGTTGAACATTTGGCAACCTCGTCAGCGAATGAAAGAATTATTTCAATTATGGTACAGCGTTAAATTATATTTGGTGGAGAAAGCCGTGACAGGTCTGCATAGCTCCAAGACTTCCTCTGCCTCTGGCTTCTGTGTCAGTTTTAATGAAGGAACCTTTTTCATGTGACAGGTTGAGAGAGGCAGACAGAAAGGAGGTTTTGTTCAGTCATTCTCAAAAAAATGTAGTAATGACTGGGATTTCCTTGTAAAATAATATCTTTTTAAAGGTCATTTTGCATGAAATCTAACTGCCCAAAAAGGAAATAAAACGAGATTTCAAATATAT
Organism: Philypnodon macrostomus; assembly: GCA_036025475.1. Classification (NCBI taxonomy): domain Eukaryota; kingdom Metazoa; phylum Chordata; class Actinopteri; order Gobiiformes; family Eleotridae; genus Philypnodon; species Philypnodon macrostomus. Next base: position 10,111 of record JAVQKC010194817.1, on the reverse strand, counting down.
TATCAAAATTGGAATTTTTGCAGTTGAACTTACTTACAGCATGTCATCCCATTAATACCCTCAGTGTCTTACTGTGCGCTGGCTGGCCACAGGGTTCACAGCTCCAACCGGCTCTTTCAGATATTCCCTTAACAAACATTAGAGAATGTCATGTGTTAAAATATATGGCTATTATACCTGCTAAGAAAAACACCTGGGGGCAGGTATATCCTCCTTATGCTCACATTAGCTCCCTGCTAGACGCCCTGTCCTTCCACTCATAATGCCCTCTATAAATAGAGAGAATAAAAGACACGCCATCTCGGAGCCCCCCGTTCACCGTTGTAATGCTATCCCATCCATACAGATATCAAATGGAAGATCCCTGCAGCATTTAACCAAATTAAATACCACCTTCATTAGCAAGCCAGCACCTACTGGAAGCATGCAAAATAGCCCCAGCCCCAAGGACACGGCACTAAATGGGCTGGCAGAGCTTAAAATAAAAAGCCTGTGCACCACAAAGACTACAGGCTTCATTTGTATGTTCCTAATGTGCCAGCTTCAGTTCACTGTACATGGCCCGCTGCTCCCAACACATGGTGAGTAATTGCCAACACTTGACCTCCATACTGCACTTAATCAACATGCTAACGCCACAGGAATAAATTCAACAACTACAGTCAGGATAATTCATATATTGGTCAACACTAGTGGCTGTCATATAATTCAGAGCCAAGGTCAGTGTGTTATCTGAAAGAAATACCAAATAACGACATGTGCAGAGATGATTATAATATTTGTCATATTCTTATGTCAGGGAGGTTTGTTGAAACATACATTTTCACGTGTTTATTTCCTTTATGTATTTGAACTTAATATTTATATCAATTTCCTCCTTAGTACAAAAGAGAGTGCCATGCTGTGAGAGTACCACACAGTTGATGTTTAAAACAGTCTGTTCATCATTGTAACAGTGGATCATTTGTCACCATACTCACCTTTGACCCACAGGCAAATGGTGATAAAAGCTCCTTTCATTGCATTTGACAATAAAAGCAATAGGCAGTTCTTCAGTCAAGCAGCACAGTAAACACACATAAACAAAACAGAGGGAGAATCAATGACAGGGAAAGCATGGAACACATCATACATCTGCACAAAGTCTCCACTATGACCAAAACACATGTAGTTTGTAAAGTGATAGATCTATTAGGGGTCCTCATATGTTGAAAGAGTGTGTTCAGAAAGCTGTAACTAGTGAACAAAAAAAAATAATAAAAATAAAATAATAAATGCATTAAAAAATACATCTTGCCATTGCATTTGTAAAACACATGTAAAGAATGTGTCATGTACAAAGAGAGAGCTGAGTAGAACAAGCAGGACAGTAGGTCTCAAATGCACGTCTACATCAGAGTTTAGCAAATCCAGGATGATTAGAATTACATGAATTTGACAAACTAACGTTCCCAGTCCAGAAACATTTGGCTTATGGTGGACGTCTTAACTTGTGACAGAAAATAAAAACAGCAGAGCTTGACCTTCCTCTTCTATCATCTTCTCTTTCCCCTGCTCCCAGCATCCAGCCCATAACAGATTAGCTCAGAGGAAGACCCATTTCCTCCCCGAGGCTGCTAAAATATTAATCAAAACACAGAGGAGTGTGCAGTGGCTCCCAAGATGCATGTCTTCTAATGGTAATACATGGGGAAGGCCGGGCGGGAGGAGTGCTGCCTGTAATAGCGAAGTGGAGGGGGAGGAGATGGGGAGGGGCAGAGGTGACAGGGGGCTTTCACATGGGACAAAGAGAATGAGAGAGCGGGCCAGATAGGCAAGAAGACATTAGGTGTGCAGAGAATTGACAAAGTGACCACACTGATACACAGAGCTTCATGTGAGGAGGAGATGAAAGAAGAATGATTGCTCCCTATTTGCTGCACTTGCAATAGGAATATAACCATGTGTGAAAGTTCACTGTATGAATAATAGATAACGTCCATATCAATAACAGAGTCAATTTAAGCTAATATTTTCTTTCCTTATGTGTAGAGTTAAATAGCTGTCTAGCGCAGAGACGCTACAGTTGGAAGTTTCCTAAAGACGGAGTGGGTGATGGCAGGTGGTCGGTGTAAGTGCTGAAAAGCTTCTCTCTCAGGAGCCAATTCTGACTATGTCTCTGGCACTGAGCCACTGCCACTGGAGGAAGGAAAGAAATGATTGGAGTTTTCATGTTTGCAACACGCTAATCATGTAAGTGAGCTTTGTTATAGGAAGCAGAGAAATGCAAGGTTATTAGAAGTAATTTCCCATGCTTGCCCCTAGTGATTTTGTTAGGGGCGATTTATACTGACAGTCTGGAATATGGTAAGCGGGCTGAAAAGTGTAAAATTAAGGCACGCATACTCGCCGGCATCCTCCAGTTATACCTCTAAACCAGTGGGGAGACAGCTGACAAATGTTTGGAATACATACTGATTTTATGTGAATGCAGAAACTGTAAATATTCTCACGGGGCATCCACAGCTAACCTGCAGACAGCTGGTAGTGTGTTCCAGTCCCTAGTAATTAAGGAGATGTGTAACCCCAATGGCTCAGACACAGGTTGTATCTCCCAGTACTCCCAACAGCGTCCCACGAGGGATGGCCATTTTGTGAAAGGTGACACTCATCAATGACCTCTATGTGCCTGGCCATGTCGATAATGAGATGCATCTGGAGCTTCATTGTATTCAAATGAGGTTATGCATGACAATAGTGTTGAAGGAATACTTGTACGGAGTGGCCAGCGTTAGTCTTGTTGAAAATAATAAATACTGCCATGAGTATACTTAATATACATAGGAGAGACAGAAAGAATATCTACTGTTGTTTACAACTTTATAAGACACATATGCAGGGGTTAAACTGACCCATCCCAGTCACAGGCCTTTGTCTATTGTGTTGCCGTTCTTAATGTAAACCAATAAAGCTGGCTAACCTTGTAGGCCCAATCAATGCTTATTTAGAATACCATTGATTAACAGTTCTGATTATTGATTATGTCATCCTGCTCAAGATATGCCAATGTCCCTGATAAGAGGTTACCCTGGAGCAGATAGGTCTGTCCAGCAAGCCACTGGACACACAAACACAATGGGCCCACAGGAGGTAAATGTCTTCCTCTATATGCAAAGATGGAATACTGCATCATTCTCTTTTGACACAAGGTAATGTCTGATCATCTGAGAGACCAACAATGAAATTAACTCACCATCTGTTTCAGCAATGTGCCCAATGGCAATCTCAAAATTACATTGCTTTCAATGAACTAAAAAATGGGGTCAACAACAATACAAGTATGACAGTTTACATATGAGTATGATATGATGTAAAATGTTTTTAAAATCAAGCTGACGTCAGGGCTCTACTGTCAGGTGCGTGGGAGCGGGGAAGAGTTCGACAGGTGATGTGCGATGTTTAACTGCTATTTATTCATACCTGTTCGCCGAGCATTGTTCAGATAGTAGCTTGCTGTTAGCAGCCACGAGTTAAAGCAGAGCTAAGTGGCTAACTTTAGTTCATAGTTTTGAAGCACCTGCCTTGGAGCGTCTCTTTGGAGCAGACAGACCTGTGTCTTCACTAAAGTCACTGATACTTTTATAAGAGGACTTATTTCTTGGCTCATAAATGATTTGAGGCGAGGTATCCAATGCTTTTCTTATTGTATTGTATTGTACATACTTGGCTTATTATTTGCTATGACCTTGTTTATTGTACTTACATACTGGGGCAACGTTATTGTGATATAGGGCTGAACAAATCAAATAAAATTGCATTTTTTAGAATGTATTGCTTGGTTTAGGTCTATAGGCTATTGCTGTATATGACTAAATGGCCTTTTGAAATCTAGGCCTAATTAAATAAATGGAATCACTCTCCTCATGTTATATTGTAGATTTATGTTTTAGTTTAATTAGATTTGACTTCATAGGCTTTATTTTTCTCTTTTTATTTGCATGTGCAATTACTGCAAGGCACCTTAAAAAAATACCAATGAAATAGTAATGAAAGAATTAATGCAATAATAAATGATGAAGGCTTGTGAGCTGAACAATAAGTGACATTATCTCATCCGTGACTAAAGTTACCAAACAACATGACACGTGTTACTTATAAACAGTTGATTTATGTTTGAATATGACCACTTTTCCACAATAAAACTATTTTCCATTTTGGGCTAGTTGATTTCATTTCAGGCTACTAAAAACTGAAGAATGCCTGCCCGAATGGCTACCAGGTATTTAGAAATCTTGCGAGCCCTGTACTGTACCATCATACACTACTGCTACTTTTTGAAGAGAATAAAAGTGCTGAAGCTTACAGGGCCATTGCCCATTGGTGTAATGCTGATGATAAAAACATTTACCGTAGGGCCGTTATTAAAGAGAGACTGAGTCAATCATAGCTGTCGATATCATGGCGACCATGACTTATAATTATCAGAGTGACCACTTGCACAATGGACTGCACTATTCAATTTTAATAGACTATGCACAAAGATTTAAACACATCACAAAATGAAATAATAACTAGGTCGAGACAAGGTATAAGACACACACAATCAAAGTTTGAAAGAAGTGATGTTTGTAATGACCTCTGCAGTGGAATAAATGTTGCATGAAGCTGAATAAGAGTTGTCACAAGTCCATGTTGCACAGTGTTTTTGGGGGTGGGTATGGCCTGTTGTCATATTGTTAGGTCAGCAGTGCTAGGCTAGCCCCTGTCAGCCAGCCAGTGTTGAGCTGTGCACTTTGCATAAGGGGGCTCTTCCGTAATGAGCCTCTATGTATGGGTATCATGTGAGATATCTGAGCTAGCGCTTACTGTTCCACGGCCAAGGTCAAAGCTTGCCCACCCCTCCACTGACTCCCCTATCCTATCCATCACCTGAGAACACAGACCGCAGCGAAGCTCACATTCCAACCCCTCTGGACATCCTCACACCAAATTGGAAGGACTGTTGTTTTATATGGTGTCTCTGTTAAAAATGTCAGCATATTGGACATTGAAAACAGGAGGCCCAAAAAAGTAATGCTTTAGCCAAAGTTTGTAACGCACACATTTGCCACTTGGGTAATTATCTATATTAACAGTATAATGCCCGTCCTGCTATATACTTAAACATTCAACATAATTGTTTGGTGTGAAACATAATAGTGTGGTTTGCCTTTATGAACATGTTTGCTCTTTTCCAATGACAATGTGCTATCAACATGTCAAAAGTGGATACTCTAAGTGGCTTTATATGAGTGGGACTTAAGCGTATAGGTCCCAGGAACAATCTGTCCATCAGAAACATACAACTGCTTCAGCCCTTGCAGAAATCAATAAAATGCCCTCTCCTGTATTACGTATCAATTGTATGCTAAACTCAGGGGTATATGCCTCAAGAATAAATAACATCCGGGCTGTTGTCGCATACATATACATTACTTTAAACACTTCTAAAAATGTATATATATTAATTCTATTGTTCCTAAATTCCTCTGACAGAACAGTAGTCTCACTAAATAGCACTAAAAGTTATGGACAACTCTTGCTAAATGCACAATGTAAAGTAGCAGGCTACATGGACAAGTGTAAGAAACAAGGGTATAGTATGAATTTTGGAGCGGTCACAGCCCAGCATAAAGCATCTTGTAGTGTGGAGGACATGGATGAATAAAAAAAGAAATGAGCAAGAAGAGATAGATTTCCTGCCATCAGTGATCTATGGCCAATCACCTGTCTATCCTCAGATATGCCGGTAATGGCTATTGGCCGAGATTTAAATCCTTTCTTTTGTGCATTCTCCTTAATCAATACATTGGCATCCATTTGACTGAGTGCTTGTCCGAAGTGTTAAATGGGCCTCAATGAATTTTGTTCTTTTTTAAACGTAGTGATATGGATAGCACCGGTTGTTCCCTCATTATTCCCCTGGTATCATAAAATATACAAATTATTAAAAATAAGAAAGAAGCTAAAATCCTCGTCTCACAAGATTTCATTTTTGATCATAATTAGTGTGCCCTTTTCCCAACTTTTCATGTGATCTTAAGTGATCAATACATATTAAGCAATATGACTGATTGTGCATGCAAACTGCAGTGATGTAGTGAGAACACACTGTCCTTTACAAAGGGCACGAGTCACATTAGTCATAAAAATAATTAGGAAAAAATACTATAATAAAAAAAATGGTCAAATGGATATTGTGACTTTTAAGATTATATATAGTTTTATTTTCTGTAATTTCAAATTGATTCTGTATCCTCAGACAATGTTTGCTTGTTCTGATTTCACAATGGGAAACACTCAAAGATTTATATCTATTCTAAAAGCATTTTGAAAATATATGAAACATGCATGATTCAGTTTTATTTGAGGTTCTGTTATTTGAGCAACCTCAAAAAAGACCCAAAAATGTTCACTTTTTGAGAAGCAAAACATAAAAGTATTTGCAAAACCTAAACATCTAGACAGATTAATAGCATAAACATCGCACGTCTGAAATGGAAAAAATAAAAGTGAAAGAGCGCAACAAAAGAGAATATACTGTACATTGGCAGACAAAGAATCTCTCAGGAACACTTAGTTAAACAACAATGCCCTCTATTGGGGAGAAGCGGCACATCTTTCCTCAACAAAGAGCCCAGCGCTGAGGCCGACTGATGTGTTTTCCCGCACACTCAGCAGAAATCTCACATTGAAGTGCAATCACCTCGAACCTCAAAGACTGTCCTTATTAACCTCCTAACTGCCATACAATGCTATATTATTCATTTACTAATGCTATTTAACTAGAGCAGTCATTGCTGCCATAATCAGGGGACCTTATTAGGACTTCAGACTTATTAATTAAGGCAATGAGGGGAAACCACAGTAGGTAAGTGCAGCCAGCATGCCTCCAGCGCTGGAGCAGCCTTGACTTCTCAGAGGCAAAGGCTGGGTTTGTGTGTGTGTGTGTGTGTGTGTGAGAATAAAGATGGTTTACAGGATCAGCGGAGGACTTCTTGACAGGAATGCACACAGTCGTGTCTCCCTGTTGCTACTCTACTGAACCGGAACAGTGGTGTAGACAAACAGGGGCGCCCCAGAGTGTGCGTCGAGCTAACCGAGTGAGCACACAGGTTTAATATGACAGCTACACTTTTCAGCGGCTGGTTCAGGTGAGGGGGAAATGTCCTACGATGTGCACGTGCGATGCCATCACGGAGGATTAAACATACATGTTACACAGGTTGGACAAGAAGAGAGGGCTGACTCCGAAGCAGTTGTAACCAGTATGTAGTGAGTACAAAACCTTAACAGACTATATAGAAGTAACTACGTAAAAGTTGTGTTGTGTTTATGAATGTGTATAGACTTGTGTGCATTTGAATGTTTATATTAATTTTGGAGAAACCCGGTTACTCTACCTGGAAAACTCCGATAGTATTCAGGATACTGTGGCATGTAAACGCAGTATCCTGAACACTGATGGCTGCCAGAGAACTGCGCATGTGCAGAAAAATGGCCCAAAACAAACATGGCACCCCTGGCCACTTTCCAACAGCTGCTGGAACTTGTAAAGTGCTTCAAAACTCGGATCTCAGCAGTATTTGACAAAACTATGCAGCGGTTTATCAATATGGACATGTTTTGTGCTTAGCCGCTTTGGGACGTCACATTTCAGCTACAGTCGCAGACACAACATTCTTATTTTGTCATTATCTGTCCCTATTTTTTCAGAAAAGTGCTTAATAACCCACAGTTGTTAGCCTCTTAGTCACAGTGGTCAGCTCTCTATACACTACACACAGTATACACAACACACCCACCCGCCTCTCTGTATGATACTGTATTCTCTCATGTACTGTATACAAGGATACGAGCCGAGTTTCTTTCAGAGCATGTAAACATCATATCCCGAATACTGCCATAATAGGGATATTGGTAATAACCGGAATACTTGAGCGCATGCAAACATACTCAATGTGAGTTTTTCACTACAACTCACTCTTTTAAGATAGAATGACATAATCTGGTGAGTTATAGCATAAGACAAATATCTTCAGTAAATTTAAACAACTTGAAACTTTAAAAAATGGTGCAGCGGGCAGTGCGAACAGTGTAATTGGTTCATTTTTTTAGTGGGGCACTAACGGGACCCCCACTAAAAAAATGATAAAAAAATTAGGTGTTTCAGGTTTGAGCCTGATCGGGCAAAGAATGTGCATGTTAGAGGCTGCCAAATATACCTGACCTCCCAAATTCAATTCAAAATGGCCGACTTCCTGTTTGTTGTAGGGTGGGGTCATAATGATATTTTATGTTAGGTACACTGTGGAGAATCACTGTACCAAGTTTCATTGCTCTCTGCTAAAGTAAGTGTGTCCAGGGTCCCATAGGGGTCATAAACATGGGGGCGCTATAGAGGCATTGTTTATTATATCGGTGAAAACAGCGCGTCTTCATGATATGTACCTGCGTGCAACAGTTGAAAAAGATCCAGCAAAGACTTTTTGAGTTATTGCATTCACAGTTTTGGCCTATAATTAATTAATTACTTAATTAATATTCATCGTAGAAGTACCCAAATTGATACAGTTCGGCGTCTTTATGGTATGTACCTGTGTGTAAATGCTGAAACTGAGCCGGCAATTCGTTTTTGAGTTATCATGTTCACAGCTAGGATGTGTGGACGCGGACGTGGACCATTGTGATTCCATAATATCGTTGTTTCACCAATATAATGAGTTATCCATTCAGTTCATGATTATTTTCTCTTCAGCCATTGACCTGGTCTCTAACCTGCTCCAAGTCAAAATGAGGAAACGCTTCAGTGTGGACAAGTCCCTCAGTCACCCCTGGCTCCAGGTACGAAACAAGGACCAGGGCTAAATCAGGACAACATCAGGACTAGACCTAAACCAGCCCATCCTACTTTTTTCAAAAGTGGGGTCTGCTCATAGCGAATAATTTCTCTGAAACTTTGTGGACGGACTAATCACGAGCCCCAGCCAGCATGTGTTTTATTGGCGCGTCATATACAAATTTTATTAACAAGAATAGTAAACTAGTTAGTCATGGTTGGACACACTAGGACTAAACCAGTTCTAAATCAGAACGAGACCAGGACTAGAGCAGAAAGCTGTTGTTATGCACTTACGGCACGCTATATTATTGCATTATCTGTTCCTATTAATAAATAAATGAACCAGGACTAAAGCAGAACTAAACCCAGACTAAACCAGGTCTAAATGATCTGTCTCTGTTTCAGGACTACGAGACGTGGTTGGACCTAAGGCAGTTGGAGCTCAGGTGTGGACAGAGATACCTGACCCACCAGAGTGACGACCAGTGCTGGGAGGAGTACGGAAAAACCAGAGCCAAGACCGGGACTAAACCAGGACCAACCCGGGACCAGAGCAATACCGAGACTAAACCAGGACTATCAGACCAAGATGAAGGTTTCTAAGGGTTTTTATATTGTTAATGAGCAATTAGGACGCCCCACCCCCAAACCATGACAAACATTGGAAGGGTCTATTTGATTTTTTGATTTGTCTGGATGTTTGTGAAGAATATTTTAGCAAAATTTTATGAATTTCCCTAAAACTACATTCGTCTTTCAGTCTATAGGGGGCACTATAGAGGTAACTGGCATCATATTGGTCAGTATGCGCAAGTTAGAGACTGTCAAATATACCTGACCTCCCAATTTCAAATCTAAACTGGCCGACTTCCTGTTTCTTGTAGGCTGGGGCCAAAATAATATTTTATGTTGGTTACACTGTGGAGAATCACTGTACCAAGTTTCATTGATCTCTGCCAAAGTAATTGTGTCCAGAGTCCCAAAAACATGGGGGTGCTATTGAGGCATTCTTTATTTGATGATTTGCCTATGTACATTAAATATAGAATTGCCTGGATCACTGCACCAAAATTCATGCAGTTTTGTTTTTGTTCAGCAGGATTTTTCAATAAAATGCAAAAGTGCATCAAAGCATTAATTATTTAATTGTCATTAATCGTAGAAGTACCATAATCCAGTTCTGTGTCTTCATGATATGTACCTGTGTGCAAAAGTTGAAAAAGATCCAGCAAAGACTTTTTGAGTTATTGC
>JAVQKC010194801.1:0-24154 GCA_036025475.1 Philypnodon macrostomus | reverse complement strand
TAGAGAGACCTTCAGCGTGGGAGAGAAATGCATAGAGAGACCTTCAGTGTGGGAGAGAAATGCATAGAGACCTTCAGCGTGGGAGAGAAATGCATAGAGAGACCTTCAGCGTGGGAGAGAAATGCATAGAGAGACCTTCAGTGTGGGAGATAAATGCATAGAGAGACCTTCAGCGTGGGAGAGAACTGCATAGAGAGACCTTCAGTGTGGGAGAGAACTGCATAGAGGGAGCTTCAGCGTGGGAGAGAAGGTCAGGGGGAGACCTTCAGCGTGGGAGAGAAGGTCAGGGGGAGACCTTCAGTGTGGGAGAGAAGGTCAGGGGGAGACCTTCAGACAGCTCCTCAGACACTAATCACAAACATATCTGAAGAATACCTTTTCCATAACTGGGTATATGCCATTTATCAGCAGTTTGAGCCACAATAGTCCAGCTGTTGGATTGGACAACATTCACTCTGTTGCTGGTTCACCAACGTATACATTGTAGTTTGGGAAATTTGACCCAGTCACAATTTAGCCCTTGTCAAACTCTCTCAAATGATCAGTTTTAAGAGAAATGTTTTACTTGCTGCTTAATATAGGATAACAGAGTAATAATTTTACTCACAATGTTTGGTAAAACTGCTCAATTTATTCACAAAATTACTCAAGTAAATGTAAAATACGTTCATTTTCACCTATGTACCGACAGAGGAGGCTTTCCTCTTCCCTGCTGGCATCATCTCCCCCAAACGCAGGTAACACTGGACATCAGACAACATCATAAAAACCCTCCATAATGGCGCACACTGTCTGGATGTCAGGCTCCTGGGTCGCTCTAATACACTCCTTAATAGACAATCTATGTTTGGGAGCTGAGCGCATCCATTTGAGGTGCAGTGTGCTGACCTGCCCACCGGGGACCGTCTAAGGCCGCCTGTGTGGTGACAGGTAATCAGCCGGACTATAGCGTCACGGCCAGCATTAGCACAAGGTCGCACACGCACACATAAGAGCGGTGATGGGGGTGATGTGGTAATTGCATTGCCTCAGTGTGTTAGCATCAGGATAAAACTTCAAGGCACAGGGTCAGGGACAACTATGGCCATAAAATTAAAAGATGATCAGCTTGGATTATGAGGGGGCGACAAAAATACCTCAATATCACGATAAACAGTGCTCAAAAACTGGGTATTTTGGAGAACAAATACATCATATTTGTTCTATGATGTAAAGTAGGTAATCTGTCCTAACTAGGATTTTACATGAGTCCCTCTCCTGGCCTCTAAAGTAACATCAAATCACGCCCACACAAACTCCGATGTGATGTTGCTGTCGAGGCCAGGGAAGGCGCAAGCTGTACACTGTAAAATCAACAAGATAACGATTAATATAGGTGCCTTTATTTCTCACACTGACGCTAATATTCAAGAGTTAAAAACATCTAGGGGTATTCATTTACAATTGATATACCGGAGTTAATTTCATATTTCATAATCATAATAATGCATAGTACTTGTATAGCGCTTTTCAGGACACCCAAAGACGCCTTACAGTTCATTCACTCCATACACAACCACACTCACTCATAGGCAATGTGCGTTAAGGGAGACCATAACAGTATGCACTCAGAGAGGGGACTCGAGCCGGCGACCCTCTGGTTGAAGGACGAGTGCGTAACCCACTGCCGTGAATGAGATTTTTATGCTTATGGTGAAATGTGTCTGGGGAGAGGGAAGTTTGGCAATGGCACAATATGGCTGTATAGTTGACATTGTTTATGTTATTGTTTTCTATGCAATTTACCAATTTACGGTTAGACGGAATTCAGTTTACGGGGGTGTGGGGTTGAAGGGAGAGCACGGTGCTAACTCAAAGGAAGAGAGGGAGACCACATCCTCCCAGAACACACTAGACACTGATATTTATAGATAAGGATTAGTTTAAACGGCTGAGATGAGAAGTGAAGAGTGGATGAATAAGTAAATAGGACACAGCACAAACAGGAGGTGGGGAGGGTGAGGTGGGGAGGGTGAGGTGAGGAGGGTGAGGTGTTCAGGGTGAGGTGGGTGAGGTGTTCAGGGTGAGGTGGTGAGGGTGAGGTGTTCAGGGTGAGGTGTTCAGGGTGAGGTGTTCAGGGCTGAGGTGGGTGAGGTGTTCAGGGTGAGGTGTTCAGGGTGAGGTGTTGGGCCCCGGGCACATCACCGATAAAGAAGATACAGAGCGTTTAATTTCACAACCACAGGGAGGCAAGGGTTACATTAAACAACTCTGTTCACTCTATATGCTGGTGGCAGAGTGGTTAGCACAAGATCATCTAAAAGGTGTGTGTGTGCGTGTGTGAGCGTTTGTGAAAGTATGTGTGAATGTGTGTGCACGTGAGTGTGTGCGCGCATGTGAGTGAGATTGAGTGAGAGTGCGTGTGCGTGCATGCGTGTGCATGTGAGTGAGAGTGTGTGTGCGTATGCGTGTGCATGTGATGAGTGTGTCTGTGATGTGTTCAGAATGAATACACCCAGGACTGTAAATATTAGCCACAACACAGATATGTACTTAATATAAACAATGTCCTTTGGTCAATCAGATCCTGGTTATAATAATTATTACCATTAATGAACATTTTTTAAATTATTGATATGGACGACTACTCCCCCATGGTGTCATCACTTTGAAACATGCCCAACAGGCTAGTCCTCCATCCCGACCAAGATCCTGGCTCAAGATCTGGAGATGGGTCCCCGTAAACTGCATTGTGGTTGTGAACTGCTCCTGGCAGATTGCCCCAGTGGCATAGAATAGGTCAAATGCAGAGGACACATTTCTACCTGCCTTACTTGAGCTGGCTGACACTCTCTTGTTTAGTCTGCATGTTCTCCCCGTTCATTTTTGGATTCTAACTGGGCTTCCATCCAGTGAAGGAAGGCTGCTCTTTACTTTTGAACCGATATAACTGCTTGGGACTGATTGGATTTATGATGTAAAAATAATCATACTCGAGTGATTATTGGGATTAGGATTGGGATTTACTTGAGTAACAGTACATTTACTTGAGTATAATTTTATTTCGGCTACTACCCACCTCTTGCAAAGACATAAAAAATATTGACCTCTAGTAAATAAAGGCTAAAATGTATATCAGCCTTTCATATCAATTCTATAGTCTATAGACCACATATATACATGCCTAAATATAGTGAAGAGAAGTGCTCTGTGTGCAGTGTTCGCTCATGACTTCAGGAGGTGAGAAGACTTCAGTTTAGTTGCCTCCTGCTCAGAATTTACGCAAGTGTGTGAAGAGAAAAAATACTTCCTGACTTCCTGTGAACACATCACAGCAAGTAGTTCACACAAGTCACTTACCTGGGTGATATGCCAGGCACAAACCAGGTGGTCATTTTTCACCATTGGACGCAAAAAATAAAAAGTAAAAAAACACCACAAAATCGAAAAACATTTTGGAGATACTTGCCGACAGCCAAACACAGGGCGGTCCTTTTAAATAGGCTATAGGGGAAAGTCAAAGGGCCACTGGTAAACCTGGCATCCGGGCAGAGGGGGCCGTCTCATGCTGATCTTATAAAACATCCATGGGTTACACATGTGCAACTTCCATTTATATAGCGCTTTTCAAGACAAAGCGCTTTACATATTTTTCTATTATTCATTAACTCTACAGTCACACCTGATGGACTATGTAGCCACAGCTGCCCTGGGGCACACTGACAGAAGCGCGGCTGCCAGTTTGCGCCTACGGCTCCTCCGATTACCACCGAACACCAATCACATGACCACATTCATTCATAGGCAATGTGGGTTAGGTGTCTTGCCCAGGGACACAACGACAGTATGCACTCGGACGGGGACTCGACCCACCGACCCTCTGGTTGAAGGACGAGCGCCTACCCACTGCGCCACTGCCGCCTCTGTTGTTTGTTAATTTAACCACAGAGAAGACCACTTGGCGTGGCTCTGATAATGTGGACCAATTCTAAGGCTCCTACCAATGGGAAGGACCCTGAATGTCAGTGTGTCTCAAAGTGTTTTTAAGACTGAAACTCATGAGTGCGTAGGGTTTAGGGTCAGGAGCAAAGTTTTCTGTCTCCATCAAATGGAAACAGTTTAGTGGGAACAATGGCCACTCGCTTAACGCATGCGTCAAACCTGCGACTAACATTTCTACAGGCAGAGGTCTGTGCTTCCTGAACCATTACATTCTTAATACAACCGTGACATCAACCATGGAACACCCCATCTTATTAGTGTCAAAGCAACATAAATTCATTCAAAACATAATTGATTTCTTTATTAATTAGAGCCACAGTTGAACATGGGCAGAAGGATACAGCAATTTGTGTGGAGTATAGCCTCAGGTGCAGCACTCAAACTGGATTAGGATGTGGATTAGGATTATTGTGCACGCCCGGATGATCACTCGGCATCATCATTAGGGTTATTATGGCGTAATGGCTGCTGCTGTTTACAGGGCGGTGGCAGGCTCGTTCGGTCTGTGTCCAAATGACTTATGTGGGCTCATTCGTGCGTCGTTACACTGTGCACTTCTAATTCATGTCTGTCATTGTTCCCATTAACGTTTATCATCTCAGTGCCATGAACGTGTGAAAGCTGAAGGCAGATAAATGGCATATGTTTCAGAGCGTGGCTTCATGTCGTGTTTACAATTACGACAATTACACAGTATCACAGCAGTTCGTCCGGATTATGGCCCCATTTACCGTCAGGCATCTTCATATTTCTACTTCAGAAATATCACTGAAGAACACAGGGCCTACTATTGTATGTCAGGCAAGTATGGTTTTATGTTGAGACACTGAGAAATCTTAATTTGCGTTATTTTTTTTACTGATTACCACAAAATAACATCCGACTCATGATCTCTCTGGGTGGAGTCTGCACCTCCTCCCTGTGTTACTGTAAATTCTCTTCAGGTAATCTGGCTTCCTCCCACTCTCAAGACATGCATGTTTAAGGGCCCCATTAAAATGGCTGAAAATTTTCACCATATGGACAAAAAAAAAAATTCTATTTGATAACCATGACGACTATTGTGGCAGATGTGCGTTTGCAATATTCAATTCAATTACACAAAGTATTACAAAGTTGCTTCAAAATCTAGGACTAAGCCAAAGTAGGACTAAAGTATGGAAATCAGGATTCAAATCTGACTGCACAGCACATTCAAGTTTCTAGTAGGGAAAGCTATACACTGTGTAAATCTGTCAATTTAAAGACTATAGTTGATGATAATTTTGGAATATAATGTGCATCCCTTCTGTCATATGTACACCGCCTAAGGCCCATAGTTTCTGGGATATAACAACAAATGACGAGAATAAGCAGATCATGAAACAATGGGTTAAATTACTTACTTTTATTAGAAGTGTTAATGTTATAAAAACAAATCTGTTTAAGAAAGTTCAACTCAATGTACAATTGTTGCCAGTCGGCTGCTGAACACTGTTGCATAACATTTCTGATGCATTTTGTCAAAGTGATGAGAACAATTCGTATAATTTGGTTCATTCAACGCGTTTTGTGCAAAAACTAATTTATTTCCAACATCATTTTCGTTATTTGTGCTGGAAGAGCCATTTTGAAACAGAAGTGTTCTCTGATAAAGAAAACAGTTACAGTTTGAGAAACATGCTCTAACCAAACAAATACCCCCAATATGACGAGATGCAAATGGAAATGTTAGTTTATCTACTTAAAACTACAAAACCCATAATTCCTTTGTAAACATACACATAATTACAGAGCCATACAAGTAGTGATACGTTAGGAGACAATGCACTATATCGTGTGAGTAAGGTGTTTAAGACTATCAAACAAGATTTGGAAATGTAATCCATTTTTTCATCATTTTTATCACAAAATATACATTTGATGACTTTTAAAGACGTATTTGTGTCTTCTTTGTCAAAACAGCTTTTGTACCCAAGTATAAAACTCTTTATCCACTTTGTAAACTTTTGAAGACAATTAGTACAGGAATCAACTATTAATTATATTATTTATATTTATAGAAATAACTTCTGTACTCAATACATGAAGGACAACAATGCTATAAGAGATCTGCTTAAGTGACATTAGTTCAGCTGCTTTCCAAGACACTCATCAGAACTCAATTCACAGAACAGGGATTTAGAGCTGCTGTCCAGAAAGCTTAATATATTAACATACATTGTATTGTCTCGTTCTGTGATAAGGAAATGTTCTTTGTAAAATAGAAAAGTTCTTCAGCGCAAGGAAATATGCCATCTAACCTGCCTCAGAAGAGATGATTTAACAGAATGAGACTGTAAGATTGTAAGATTGATCTTTTTGTTCAGACTGTTTCAATTTGGCACCAGGAAGTGGACGCTCAGTGCAGCTGGATTAATGGTCGAGGAAACCTGGCATAGGGAAGGGCCTGGAGAACGCCTCGACACGCTGGCGCAGGCCGGCAATCCGAGCCACAGTCTCCGGGTCCTCCAGCAGAAAACTCTTAAAGTCTTGTAGTTTAGCTGCAGAAAAATAATGATGTTTAGTTTAGCACACGAAGAGCAGAAATAGTAGTGCTTGCAGTGATAACACATAATTATGAGCACAGTCCTATTTCGTGTATAAAAGCAAGTGGAATTACCGGTCTTTTTCTTGACATCCAAGGCAATTTTAAAGCCCTCATCCATGAACTCAACAACTCGGACAAAGTCAGCCTCTTTGAACTGTCTGGACGTCAGAGCCGGAGCACCTGCAAATACAGCGTGTAATGTGAGCGTTAAAACAATCATCCTGTACACAACACCGCTCAGGTCTTACGCTACTCATCCTGTGGGACTGGACACTTTGACCAAGACTTTCTGTGGGAAATCTACATCCGAGTTTAAGCCCACGCGTGATATAATATACATATAATATATATACAGGAATTGTGAATGAACTGAGTGTGTCTATGGCCTGTAGTTGATGCATCTGAAATTGTTTGCCTCAAGACAGAGCGGTAGCCGTGTAGATGTGCAGTTCTTGAACTTCCTGAAAGATGATTAAAAATCCAAACATGCTTAATTAATCATTACGTGTGCTTGTGGCGTAATTGTGAGCCGACTCATTTTATAGCCCTACAGTTGACAGCAGATTAAAGACAGTATAAATTGAAATCTGTATCTGTTACTGATCACTTATTTAATCCAAACCTAATAAACAGTTCTTCTTTATGCTCCTATATACACAATGATAACAATGGTCTATTATTACAGTCCTGATTATATTTTTAATTACCCCCTACAGGCTGCAGAGCGGTGTGCAGAGTTAGAATACTCACCTAGCCGCAGTCCCCCGGGCGTCAGGGCGCTCTTGTCCCCGGGGCACGTGTTCTTATTGGCTGTGATTGACACCAGCTCCAGGACCCTCTCTGCCCGTGCTCCATCCATGCCCTTGGGCCTCAAGTCCACCAGGACCAGGTGGTTGTCAGTCCCACCTGAAACACCAGGAGAGAGGGGTTAATGGGGGACGCTGAATAGGTAAAGCTAGAAAGATATAGAAACCATTTTGTCCCTATGCCTCTACATGTAAAACCATAGAGAGTAAGAATTATTTGGGCCAATAATAATAATAATAATATATATATATATATATATATATACATCATAATTATATGGGAGACATATGTAGTACAATTGCATATATTTTTACATAACTTTAAAACCTTGTCAAAATATTTCAAAATGTCTGACTTCCAAAACCTTGAAGATGCATTTAAAATGAGACTTTTCCAGGTTTTCCATAACCATATGAACCCTGCCATTAGTGTAACATTCTCTTGAAACAAACAGTGATTAAATACAGTGTGTGCTCTCACAGTGCTGTGTTTTTGGGCTATTGAAGGTTATACATCACAAAAGAGCTGATGTTGATGTATTCAATTTCCTCAGCATCAGAATGTGGCCACCCTCCTCATCTGCCTTAGTTACTACTCTGGCATTAGCCCATTTGTATATCATGAATTTAAACGCGTTACTTTTTCTCCCTGACACGCATGTTGAGAGACAGGAGGGTTTACCTGAGACCAGAGTGTAGCCTTTACTGAGAAGAGCTGCAGCCATAGCCTTAGAGTTTTTCACAACCTGAGCGATGTAGTCTTTGAACATAGGGGACTGGGCCTGAAAACATCACAACAGAGAGATGAAACTGGAGGTCATGAGGTAATTCACAGTCTATTTTGGATACATGCAAATTGTAAGGTGTTAGTTTATCTCATTCTTTGAGAGGCACTGTTACCAAAAATGGATTTATATGAATAGGATTACCTGCTTGAGTGCCACAGCCACACCAGCGATGGCGTGGTTATGAGGTCCGCCCTGAAGTGAGGGGAAGACAGAGAAGTTAACCCGGTCTTCCAAGTCGTACATGGTCTCCCTGCCCTTTTTATCCACAGAGCGAACACCCTTTCGGTAGAAGATGAGACCAGCCCTATGGAGAAAGATGGTGAAATGTTAACTGCCCCCCAAAAAATAAAAAAATACCTCATCAATCAATCAAATGACAAAAATATCAGCACAAAAATGTACCTGGCTCCACGAAGAGACTTGTGTGTCGTGGAAGTCACAATGTCAGCGTGGTCAAAAGGAGAGGGAATGGCTTGTGCTGCCACTAGTCCACTTATATGGGCCATATCTGCCAGCATGTAGGCCTTGACATCTGTGCAAAGCTATATAAATAAAAAGAGGCGAATAAATATTGTTTTATATTCGCACACAAAACACAAAAGCCTGCCGTTTTAGTCCAAGGATATTATGTTGTTTGGCATAGAGTGTCCTGGAATGAGCTGACAATGGAGAACAAGAATGCAGTTTACTCTTACTATCAGGTAGACTTGCCTGCTCATGAGGAAGACTAGTTAATCGTTGCATGAGATTTAATAAACTTGGTGAACATGGTGTGGTTGATGTACCAGCTAAGCGCACCATTTTTTAAATACATTATATAAAGAAATCATGTCTAGAATTGACAATTGTCGGGCAGTTCTGTGGGCAAAAATGTCATTAGTAGCACCATTACCACCATTATTATGCATAACGTCACTAAGTATCAATATCAAAAGTATCAATACCCAAAACTATGTTACAAAATCCTGCAATATGACACAAAACTATATATATATATATATTTTTTTTAAATGATGACCAAACATGAAGCAGGAAGTACACATCAGCAGAATACCACACACAGTGCCACTTTATTAGGCACACATGTACACAGCATTACACTGGTCTTAATGGTGTGATCAGACAAAAAGTGATAAATGCTTTGAAAGACTTGCTTTTCATGAACAGCACCAAATATGCAAACATTATGCATACACAATATTCCTATTTTCAATACCTGCCCGTTTCTTTACTCAAAATCATGTTTTCTCAGTAAATTTGACACGGGCAATGTAAGAAAATACTTGTTTGTACTACTATGTTTAGATGTTCCCTCCAGTTATTATTTTGATAATTCAATCTGCACGTGTTAGAGGCACCTATCTTTTCAAAGGGCACACATTTCAAACCAAGCCAATGTAATTATGCAGTTCGCAGTCTTCCGAGGCTCGAAATATTACAGCATAATTCAATAAATCCTCACCGTCTCTTGCCAGCACTTATTGAAAAAGGCACAAACAATAAATAGCTCGCTAACATGCAAATGAGTCTCTGGCGAACGACGAGAGAAGTAAACAATCTTTTTAGTGCTCCAATTAATATGCATTATCATGACAATCTCCTCCACGCCAGTATCTAAACTAGATCAGCACATGTGACTGGGATTAAATGCTGGGGTTACTGCGGGAAAGAAGCGCACAATGGGTCACGTGCACCAGCTTTGAAATTTAGAGATGCACAGACTAGACTTCAAAGTAATGTATAGGTCTGAATTTTTTATTATAGTGATCAGAAAAAATTAAAATTATAGATACGTAGATTCTGAGATTTCCAAAAAAAGTAAAAAAAAAAAAGTCTAATAAAATTTTTTAAATAGAGTTAGCCCTGCCACTGTCCAGTCAGTACCTCACTAAGGCCCATAGATGTTGGGTTATGAATTAAAATGATGATAAAACTAGGTACAGAGGTGGGTTGAATTGCCCCAAAAAATTGAAGTTAGAAAAGTTACTCGAGTAAATGCAACTGAACTACTCGTTACACCAAAATAGTGGATTTCAGTCCAATCCAATCTATGCAAGACAATGCTGAAAGCCTGGAGTGGAGCCCAGGCAGCAGATTTTGCTATAAAACTGTTCCGCGGAGAGCTGCCAGGGCGAAAATATGGCCCCACTTCAGGCCTAGTGACAAAGCAGTTACGGTGCTTAATAAAAACACCGCTCAGTAAATGGTGGGACGGTCCATCTGATGGTTGTGGCTAAAATGGGGCTCTGTAACAAAGGGAAGCAGCCATGGAGTGAATGAAGAGAATGGGCTATGGGGGAACAACACACAGGATAAAGGGGCCTCTTGTGCACTGTCAAAGCAGGGCTGGAGTGTGGCAGTAAAAGCTCAAGTGTGTACAGTGTGCTTATGGCCCTGATGATGATGACGATGACAGCGGAGTAGAAACAAGAGGAAGAAAGCAGCTGTACTGGTGTGGGCCGGGCAAAGAGGCAAAAATGGGCCTTTGTTTAAAAATACAGGATGAAAAAGAACGAAAGAGAAAGATTATGGCCGTGTTCAGACCTGGCATTGATACGAGCGGCTTGTGTTTAAAAGCATACAATGTAAAACACTAGTGACGCAACAGAATACAGCTTATATAATCATCACTTAATGGCTATGATGACAGCATCACACATATATCCAATCCTCACTGAAGCATGTCTTATGAGTTTCAAGATCAAATTCAAACATACGTTCATCGAACAGCTGAGAGGAATAGAAATGATTGTCGAGACACTCTTCAGGCAGTAAAAGCTGTTCAAAAAGCAATGGTTTGTGATATGTGACTAACTTTTTTCAGATTACAGTGATTCAGTGTGGCACACCAGAGACCTGACCCCCAAGGCACAAAGCCCCCTTTAAGTTTGCCTGACCGAAGTTTCCTCATTTAACATTAGTAAGAAGACAGGGAATAAGCTGGCAGTGACTCACAAATGTGCATTTTTGCGTTTTATTTCTAAACTAATGAATTTGCGGTTGTGGGCACTGACCACTTCACAAGCCCTGCCTTCTCTTTGCTGCCGTCAGCTGCGTTTATTCCGGTTTGCCTCGTTTTATACCTGTTCAGAAAGTGGCTGTTGTTAGCGGCATGCTAAGGACAGAGTTTCATAAGCTCGCGCTGCCTACATGCTGCTTTCTTTGCAACAGACCTGGACGAGGAGGAGAAGCTCATAAATAACAACACGATGGAGAATAGGGACAGTTTCTTATGCATCGCTTCAGACTTCCCCTCGTTTTCCTCCCTAAATATTTGCAGTGTTAGTTTAGATCAATGTTAGTTTCAACAATCAGAGTGTGGCTCTGGACTCGTGTGCACTGGTGCAGGGGCAGTGCGAACAGATACAACAAAATCATGTATTCATACTAACTAGTTCTTTCTCTTATATAGTAGCATATTAATGTTCAAATGTCAGTATCTGCATGAGAGGGAACATTAAACTGTGTGTACCAGTAATATTATTAAGTACTCTGTATCAGTGGTGTAATATAATATAATATAATAATGGGTCTCAAACTTTGACCATTACCACCACCACGCCAAGCCTCTTGGGCCAGAGGAAACACTGGACAAATGACACTTTAGGGAAAGTTTTAGAATTACAACTTGTGTGTAATTGTTTTGTAATTATAACATGTGTCTATAAACAAAGGATTGGTTTAAACGTGAGAGGAAACTACACTGATGGTCTAGAGAGGGGGTAATATATACTGTGTGTCCCATGAACCTTCTTGATGCGGCCGTAGTCAATGAGGCGGGCATAGGCGCTGGTGCCAGCGATGATGAGCTTGGGTCGGAACAGCTTGGCCGTCATCTCCATCTGGTCGTAGTCTATAAGTCCTGTAGCGGTCTGCGAGAGGTGGGGTGGGAGGCAGAATGAGCAGGAGGGGGAGAGGAAAAAGAGTCAAAGTTAGGATCTAACATCAAATGAAAAGATCTTACAGAATGAAGAGCAACCATTAACACCAAAAGAACACAATTCCATTAATTTCCATTCCAACAGCGGCTGAAGATCTTTGGCTGTATACCTGAAACGCCAGAGAAGAGGCACATTTAATCCTAGAGCATCATGGGAGAAGATGGAGCAGTTTCAGTAATGAAGCCACACCTATCCTAATTCATCCTCTGGTGTCATGTGGCTCAACAGTGAGAGGCTGCTCACATTTATACACTACAACCTTCACATTTAATGACAAGACAAACCATCGTTCTGTGACTTCACCTTACAGACATGAAGGAGTCACTAATGCCCAGTGTGTCTTCACGTTGACTAAAACAAAAAACAATGTAAGAATGGTAACAAAAACAAAGGCAGCGATAGAGGGAGCAGTGAAGATGCACAGAACGAGGGAAAGCTTTATTTAGACAAGCTGATAATCTCCCATCTCTGGGACACGTCTAGAGTTGCCCCCTTACTCCATCATGCGGCTGGTTGCCAAGACAGAGCCGGTGGTGCTGGCCAGCCTGTCGATTTCCCATTATCCCGCTCGCAGAGGGGTCCTGGCTGACCATACATCAGCAGGCCTGGACACTCAGGCTCTCCCGCTCATCCATCAGGCACTACCAACACTAGAGCACCAAGATGACTGCAGCGATAAAATACTAGGCACTGATGTACTGTGCACTGCTCCTCTACATGCAGACACCAGATGAATGTCACATGAGACCACTTGTATCAATCCTCCTGCTTAATTCACTACAGTGGAGCAGATTAAACAACTGTGACTAAGGGATGCTGTCATGAGCTGGAGCGGTTCATTTTTCTGTTTTTTTAAGGTTATTGTTTTTATTCTAACAAAAATATCTCTCAACTACTAAACATTGATCATTTATATTAGCATGAACCTTATTTGACCCCATTGCAATTATTCCGAATGCCTTTTTTTATATGGACCAATAGTATCTGAAATAAAGATTGATATCTGCTAGGGTTCAACTCTATAAATAGCTGCAGACCCATGCAGAGCCATACATGATTTACTAAGATTATTCATTCATTTATTGTTTAGAGCTGCATTATACCATCATAATGTGAATTGACCATTATTGTGTAGAAATAGCATTAGCCAATATCACAATAACCATACATTTGCTATATACTGTGCAAGTATACACATCTACTTACATTAAGCTTATATGGCATAGATTCAAAATAAATGGATGTTGCCGAAATCCTCTTGACATCCGACATGTATCCGTGGGTCAAACTGTTGTAAACAAGAAACAAACAAGGTAAGAATGAACATGATCTAAACCAATGACAAATGTATTGATGATAAATGTGGAGACTGACTGTCCACCGTCGGGCAGGTCCAGGCCCATGATGCGGTCGTGTGGGTTCAGGACAGAGGTGTATGCGGCAAAGTTTGCCGGGGAGCCCGAGTACGGCTGGACATTGACTCCCCACTTAGCAGGGTCCAGGTTAAAAGCCTCCAAGGCACGTTTCTGACAAAGCAGCTCAATCTGGTCGACCACTTCAGCCCCGCCGTAGTACCTGCAGAGAGGGGAGGACAAGATGGAACGCTCAATTTAAACGTAAGCTTTGATAAACTAAGGGTATAGGCGCTTGATCAAGCAGCTGCCAGTGTTGTATAATTTCTCTTAGCAACACCAGTGCTTAGCAACAGAAGACATTTCAGTTTTCAAAATGTTTTATCAGAAGCAAAAGATTTATAAATATATGGTTCTGTCTCCTAATTGTAGGTTCAGAGAGTTTTAACAAAGGAAGTATTGGATTTCTTGATCCCTGTAAACCAGACTTTTTTTTTGTATACTTGTTGAGACTTATCATTAGGCACAAAAGCGCGCAATCGAATTGAAATTGCAATTTTAATACAGTTAATATTTGAGTCTTCTTTCAAGAGTTAATGCTTCCAGACATATTTAAAAATGTGCTGTGAACAAAATCTTGGTTTTAAAAACAATATTGCAAATCTAACTGATCGCAAAAAGAAAAGACGTGCAGCCCTATTGCCTTTTTTATCCTTTATACAGTTTTGAATTACGAGTTAAATCAGAGAAGCAAATGCCCTTCGATAAACTACCAAAAGCCAGATTGTTATGTCTACACACTTTCAAGAGAGAAGGGACTTTCAGAAGAGGTGATTGGTGAAGACATTTATAGCATCAACTC
Source organism: Philypnodon macrostomus (assembly GCA_036025475.1). Classification (NCBI taxonomy): domain Eukaryota; kingdom Metazoa; phylum Chordata; class Actinopteri; order Gobiiformes; family Eleotridae; genus Philypnodon; species Philypnodon macrostomus. Next base: position 9,855 of record JAVQKC010194801.1, on the reverse strand, counting down.
ACATGACACATGACAAACCACTAGTATAATGATAATAAATGTTTGAAGATGCCCATTACTGTAAATGTTTTCCTGAACCGACGTCCCCCAATCAAGCTTAATCAAAGCTTTAATATTTTTTAAATAATTACAGCTGAAGGGTGAGCAGGTGGTCAGTGCCGCACGAATCAGTGAGTGCAATTCCTTTTTGTTTTATTACATTGTGATTAAAACACAAATATTGTGTGGGAGGGGGATTTCTGATGCTAAGCTTCTATTCCTGGAATCAGACACATCAAATTAGTAGTCTAAATATTATACACTCTGTTGGTGTTCGCTGCAGATAAAGGGAAATGATCTGAGGGACATAACAAAAAATGTTAAAGATGAATCCTAGATTCTTTGCTGTATCCCCTCCGGAAGTGTCTTAGGCAAAGCCAAGGCCTGAATAATTTCTGTGTGATTTGAATGTAGTATTACAGGGCCCTCTCGAAGAACGTGGAATAAATCTAAATTGGTAACAGATATATCCTAGAGCTGTGACTAGCACCAACGTTAATATAGGCTTTGGGTCTGTCTGCTCACCTTTTCCCCGGGTAACCCTCTGAATATTTGTTGTTAAGACATGAGCCCTGAGCTTCCAGAGCGGCACGGCTGCAGAAATTCTGAACAGACAAAAACACACACACAGATTAGATCAATGGTACCAGTGGACAAAGGGACAGGGACAGCAAATGAAAGTGTGTTAAGTGATAGTGCGCTCCTCCTCAGACAACAGACGATCATTACAGTATCGAACCTATGGACGCTCCACAGCGTCTTGTTGTTTTAGTGGCTACAATTTTTATTTGTTTTCCCGGCACAATGAGCAATGAACAAAATAAGAGAACCACAAATTAATATAATAGTAGGGCTCGGCAATATACCATTTCATACCAAACACCATTTTCCTCTATTTTTTCAATTATTATTATTAATACCCTAACTATACAATAGTAGCTGGTGTTTGAAAGGGAAAGAAAATATTCCTTTCTTTGTGCATGAGATTTCAACATCATTGAAATGATGAGATACAAACATATGAGCAGTCTATAACCAATGATTATGGAAAGAACCAATTTGTGACATGGATTTAGCGTTTATATTTTGCACAGTGCTACCATAGAAAGATGTCATGGAACCCCATTTAGCTAGACTAACCTTAGAAATATCAGAAAACCTCCCTTTGCACAGACACACAAGGGGATATGTATTCTGTGGGGGATGGCTGACTGAGATACAAGTGTGAGGTGAGCAGCAAACAGGTAAAATGAAGATCTCAGCTTTATCTCACAGTACAGCGATCAGGCTTTGTGCTGATATACTCCGCTACACAGATAACGCCGCACTGGTCTTGAATAGCAACATCCCTTTTTGTACACTAGCCAGCCACGAAATAAAAACAAAGCAAACAGACTTTTCTAACTCTCTGCTGCTGAAATCAGATGACCAGGGGTAGAATAAGGAAGTAAAAATATTTAAAACGCAAAGTTCAGAGGTCTATTTTGTGGTTATATCAGGTCTGTTTGAGGAAGAAAGTCCACTCATGTAGTAGAGAGTTGGCTTACGTTACAATGTAAATATAGAGATCATACACCGCTGTGAACCCGAGTAATACATCATATCACAAGGCTACGTCAGTTCTTAACTTAACTTTCTGATACAATTTTTATTCCTCTGTAAAAATCTTTAAAAAAACACATGTAGAAGCTGTTTAGAATAGCTTATACGACTGCCCATTTCTCATGCATAAGTTATTGTACTGTGTTGTTTAAATGATATTCCACATTCAATGCTAACACTGCACAGTCAGTTCATTTTGTGTCCTAGCATTAGCATATAATCAATACACTGTTCTGTTATTTTCAAATGGTGGAGTGGAGAAGTTAAATTTACACAATTTACAGCTACTTTGGAGCTGAAATACTGGACCCTTTAATGCTACGATGGATTTTAATATGGATGTGCTTTATAATATGGCAAAACCTGATCTGGGGACAATATCAAAATATCTGAGTTTTTTTTCCATATTGCAGTCTGCTGTATCGGTATATATACTATTTTGCATATTTCACAAAATTAAAATCTGGCAGTACTTACATTGTATTTCTTATTTTTCAAAAGTTGACATATTTGTGAGATAATTTTGAAGTATTCACTGTTCTAATTATTAAATTAACTGTATTTCATATAAATAAAAAGATACATTCGTTGGAATACAGTTTAAATACTGTATTAATTCCTAAAACCTTTAGATATCGCAGGGTTTTTATATGCAATACATCGAGTATCATAGTATCGACAGAGATATTACCAGTATCGTGAGCCATGTATCGCGTATCATATCAAATCGAATCGTGAGGTACCCAGAGGTTCCCAGCCCTAATGGTGACTATAAATTGTGTTTAATGAGTACATGTTCATAAATTGTTGTCTGTCAGTGTACGCATTAGTCCCATAATTTCCCTTCCTATGTCTTATAGTTGCTGGATAGGATGCATGCATGACAGGGAAAAAAGTGGTAAAGGGTAAATGTATGAATATACGTTTTATCCAAACCAGCTTCATCGTACTCCATTGACTCTACATCGACCGTCTGGTTCTCTTATTTACCTCAGACGCGATGAGCTCCAGACCGCGGCACTGTCTGTCCTTCTCCTTCTGCAGCAGGGTCCACATCTCTGGGTCATCTTCAGCCAGGCTCTCCTGACCGGTCCAGGGCCGGTCTTCGTCCACAGAGCGGATGGCGGCATGTTGTCCACGTGCACACAGTCGGACTGGGGCTCGCTGGCACAAGGGCTAGAGAGACACAACAGAGAATAATAAAGTAAACATTATTAAAGAGTCTGGATCCTGTGTAATTGTGTCTTTGATGCGTTTCCTTTCAGAGCCTTAAATAAACATGGGCTGTAACTTAATATCCACATAAATGCAACAAGTGAACACTAAAATCACACATCCTAGATCTGAATGAATGAAATATTGTTATTAAATACATTGTTCTTTACATAGTTGAATATGCTGACAACAAAATCACACAAAAATGATCAATGGAAAAACACATTAGATAGATACACCTTCTGAAACCTTCTTGCCACAGCTCGCATTGATGTGCCATCCTGGATGAGCTGCACTACCTGAGCCACTTGTGTGGGTTGGAGACTCCAACTCATGCAACCTCTAGAGTGAAAGCACCGCCAGCATTCAAAAGTGACCAAAACATCAGCCAGAAAGTATAAGTGGTCTGTGGTCACCACCTGCAGAATCACTCCTTTATTGGGGGTGTCTTGCTTATAGCCTAGAATTTCCACCTGATGTCTGTTCCAATTGCACAACATGTGAAATTGATTGTCAATCAGTGTTGCTTCCTAAGTGGACAGTTTGAGTTCACAGAAGTGTGACTGACTTGGAGTTACGTTGTGTTGTTTAAGTGTTCTCTTAATTTGTTTTGAGTAGTGTATATTTGGTCATGATTTCCTTAGTTAAGTCCTACTTTACTCATGTTTAAGTCGCCATTTAGCCTTTAAGCAATTTGAACTAAAAATAAGGAACTATTATGCTTGATTGAACTTGGATCAAAATATTGCCAATTTATAGACATTGCAATATTCAACACTGTTATCAAAAATCAAATAGTTCTCTCATTCTGTGCAGTCTTAAAGCATATTCTTCTAAGCTACAATTATTTTTTTGTCCAATTAACAGAAACGACTTAAGCCCCGTCCTCTCATCAACTTTTCATACCCCCCCTAATATGTAGCCTGCTCTAATTAGGAACTGGCATGTTTGCATGATATCAATAATCAGTGTGGTTGTTCAATTATGCCTCTATCAGCACTTCTGACTTTTACAGCCTCAGTGTACAGAGAGAGGCAGGAAGAGAACGCATTCAGCACTTCTTTCTTATCTAATCTCGACTGGGGCCGCCAACTTCTTCTTTTACTGCTGCTGCACCGCCTCATCGTGCAAGTGAGCAGAGTCCACAAAATCCTCACTGCTGTCTCTTCTTCGAGTATTTGTGCTCCTTCTGATCCCTGTTTGAGTGGCACAATATTACTGCACAGGGCTGCACAGTATAACGGAAATCTCGGAATGGGCATTATTGCAAGATTGGCAAGCACAATATCTGAATCTGTACTAAAGGTCTTCATCTGTCAGAAAATGTATACAAAAAAGATATCGGAGCCAAATGAAAATATGTATAAAATATGATATAGTCTCGAGTTGATCCTAAGTCTTGGTTTTGGTGCTGGTTTAGCCCTAGTGTAGTCCTGGATTTTATTTATAAATATAGTAATTTAGACAATAAATCCTGAGCATATTTCTGCTTAAATTTACATTCATACAGTGGGGCAAAAAATGTATTTAGTCAGCCACCAATTGTGCAAATTCTCCCACTTAAAAAGATGAGGTCTCCAATTTTCGTCATAGGTACACTTCAACTTTGAGACACAAAATGAGAAAAGAAAATGCAGAAAATCACATTGTCTGATTTTTAAAGAATTAATTTGCAAATTATGGTGGAAAATGAGTATTTGGTCAATAACAAAATTTCATCTCAATACTTAGTTATATAGCCTTTGTTGGCAATGACAGAGGTCAAACAAGGGTTTCACACACTGTTGCTGGTATTTTGGCCCATTCCCCCACGCAGATCTCCTCTAGAGCAGTGATGTTATGGGGCTGTCGCAAGGAAACACAGACTTTCAACTCCCTCCAAAGATTTTCTATGGGGTTGAAATCTGGAGGCTGGCTAGGCCACTCCAGGACCTTGAAATGCTTCTTAAGAAGCCACTCCTGGGCGGTGTGTTTGGGATCGTTGTCATGCTGAAAGACCCAGCCACGTTTCATCTTCAATGTCCTTGCTGATGGATCTCAAGATGCATGAACCCATTCATTCTTTCCTTTACACGGATCAGTCGTGCTGGTCCCTTTGCAGAAAAACAGCCCCAAAGCATGATGTTTCCACCCCCATGCATCACAGTAGGTATGGTGTTCTTTGGATGCAACTCAGCATTCTTTCTCCCCCAAACACAAGTTGAGTTTTTAACCCAAAAGTTCTATTTTGGTTTCATTCATTCTGGATCATCAAAATGCTCTCTAGCAAACTTCAGACGGGCCTGGACATGTACTGGCTTAAGCAGGGGGACACGTCTGGCACTGCAGGATTTGAGTCCCTGGCGGCGTAGTGTGTTACTGATGGTAGCCTTTGTTACTTTGGTCCCAGCTCTCTGCAGGTCATTCACTAGGTCCCCCTGTGTGGTTCTGGGATTTTTGCTTATCATTCTTGTGATCATTTTGACCCCACGGGGTGAGATCTTGCGTGGAGCCCCAGATCGAGGGAGATTATCAGTTGTCTTGTATGTCGTCCAATTTCTAATAATTGCTCCCACAGTTAAATTTCTTCAGACCAGGCTGCTTACCTATTGCAGATTCAGTCTTCCCAGCCTGGTGCAGGGCTACAATTTTGTTTCTGGTGTCCTTTGAAAGCTCTTTGACTTGGGCATAGTGGAGTTTGGAGTCTGACTGTTTGAGGATGTGGACAGGTGTCTTTTATACTGATAGAGTTTAAACCGGTGCCATTAATACAGGTAACAGAGGAGCCTCTTAAAGAAGAAGAATCTGTGAGAGCCAGAAATCTTGCTTGTTTGTAGGTGACCAAATACTTATTTTACAGAGGAATTAACCAATTAATGAATTAAAAATCCTACAATGTGATTTTCTGGATTCTTTACCCCCATTCATAGTTGAATTGTACCTATGATGAAAATTACAGGTCTCGCTCATCTTTTTAAATGGGAGAACTTGCACAATTGGGGGCTGACTAAATACTTTTTTTGCCCCACTGTAAATAGTATGTCAAAAAGCAAATAATAACAGCAGTCATTGTTATTTAGAATACTTATTACAAACTGTCTATAAACAAATATTCTATGTTTTTCTATTTTAGTGGAGCACTATTACTGCATATACACACAACTTAAACATACCTGGAAACAATGGCTTCTTCAAATCCTTAATCAAGGCTATGATGAAGCTACAAAGTATGTAAGGTTCAACCCCTTCTTTGCTTAACTATACTTATTTGTGCAGATGTTTTGTGGTGTTGAGGAATGACCCCTCGTTAATAGCACCATTAAAAAGCAATTAACAATGCTCAGTGCGCTTTGAAAAAACTCTAATTAAAAAGGTAATACTGGTGCCAAAGTAATCTTTAGCAAAATGGCCTTAGCTGGGTTGCAAAGTTATAGCGGAAGTTTAAATAATTCACACAGACTCACGCCTGTGGTTGGTCATTCAAAATGTCCACATGCAGTCCCAACTACCTCACCCAATAACACATGCCTGATGCCACACATTACCCTGATGAGTAAAACTATCAAAATGTTATTGATTAAGTCCTGTTTAAAGTTAAACCGTAAATGTTAAATTGATTTTAAACTCCACTAAATTAAACTTTTTCTACCAAAGCTGTCTCCATAGCTTATCTGCTCCATCAGCATTGCAATCCTCTTCTCTGCCCTGGGGCAGCAGAGGGGTGCGTGTTGACAGCAGCCGAGGTGAGTGGCACATTTACGGCCTGTTTGCAACAGTGTGTGGCTCAGCCTTCAGTCACTGGTGGCAGTGGTGACGCTGGAGAGGCAGAGGGCCCCTCTGGGAAGCGTGGCGGAGATGAGGGCCTGAGGAGATGAGGGCCTGGGGAGACAGGCCAGGCTGCCTCTGGGACATGGTTCTTCCAGAGAAATCACACGGGTCATTAAGTGTTGACAAGAACTGTCCTTGGCTGTCTGCATTTCAGCTGGGACATAGAGGGACCAGAGAGAACAACATGAGCCTGCTCTGCCACCTTCCTGAAAAGAGACAGGGGCGCATCTCCTCCTCGTCCTGCTCTGCTACACCTGTATCAGCACTTTCTTCTCCCTGGAACAACAACACTTCATACAACACTTTTTATTTTTGCCTTGACATCAATATCACCCCAGCTCTGTGCCAAAAGAACAGTGCTAAGCTTAAATAAAGACCACACGTGGGTCTCTGTGGTGCTCCTCTCTGCTCACCTGCCTCCATCATTACCAAAGATTAATTAACAATCACAAAAAACTCATCTAAAGAAAGCACGGCCAAGACAAAGACATCAAATGCGTCTCAGTGGAACTATTTTTAGGCGAAGATTACACTGTCATCTGAAGGTGAACTGTGATGAAAACGTAGCGATGAGAAAAGGGGCGGGGAGTCACATCAGCCTGGGCCTGGGCTCATATTGATGCCAGCGTCACAGATGTACAGCATGTACGGGACTATGAAAGGGTAATTGTAGCCGGTGTGACTCTCCTGTCAAACATCGGTACTCAAAGAACAATAGCAGAAGACAACGAAGAGAGAACAAAGAAAAATCATTTCATTAATCCTGGCGCCTTATTAGTTTTTTTCCGTCCCTTTCCCGCAGCAGTTCCTGAGGCGAGTCAATTTTACAGATGACTGCTGTCCATCAGTTACCAAACAACAATCAGAGCGAAACTGAGAGAAAAGACTATCTGCGAAAAAGGATATGTAAGATGCTCCGATAAGTGTCAACAGGGAACTGGCATCTTTCAGTCTGCTGCTATCTCTGTCACTAATGCTGCCGCGTCCCGTTACAAATTGGCCTGTGATTCCTTCGAGATGACAGCGGACGGAGAAATCCGGACGAGGTGAAGAGGCGTGACGGGACCCAGCCACAGAGCGGGAGATCCTCTCAGTTCGGGTCAAAGGGTTGTCAGCTCGGCAATCAGGCGTTAAGTGGAGTTTACAGCACAGAGCCTGTTCGGGGGAGTTGGGAGGGGGGAGGCACGCACCCGTCCAAATTTATCGACTTTTAACATAGGGAAACAAGCAGCAAAAAGTAGAAAAACCTGCAATATTTGAAAGCTTTATGAACAACAATATTTCTTATCTGTGTATTCATCAAAGCACCTTAAAAAAGTCATCACCGCAAAATCACACAATATCCATTTCGTAATAGCACTCGTTTAATTCGACATAGATTTACATGGACGTTTGTTTTCTTTTAATAATAATAATAATATTAATAATAATAATAATACATTTTATTTCTTAGGCGCCTTTCTAGGCACTCAAGGTAAAATACAGTTTAAAATACAATACAGTTAATAAATTGGATATGGATGCTGAAGTCAGAGGGAGTAGGCTGATCTAAACAGATGTGTAAATAAAGGCTCTATTTCTGTTAAATTGAACTTGCATCAAAATATTGCAAAATTATGATATATTTATCTTTTTATTCATTTATTTTTTAAATCGTGCAGCCCTAAAGCAGAAATGTTTGCAAACCTAAAAGCTATACCAGACGAACAAACTAAACCTGGACTACGCCTGTCAAAACTAACATACTAACTAACAGAGCCTGTACATTTGTCTCAGACTGAATGAAAACCATAGTTTTATTGTGCTACATTTTGTTTCTTGCAATATATGCAGCAAGTTTTTTTTATTTTTATATATTATGAGATTTGATTTACATTTCCAATTTCACATTTAAAAAAAGCTTATATAATTGACCTTTCACACAACGCCTTCTTGAAGCCTATGCACAGGTCCTGGCGGGGAGGAGTTTACTGGTGTGTTAGTGACTCTTTCTGGAGCAATAACAAAACTCAAGTTCAAGCTGCTTGTCAAGAGGCTACGTTCAACTTATCTGTTAACTGACCGAGCATAAAGTTAGAGGGCTCCAAGCATTGAGACTCAACAGCTGACCGCTAATGTAGACATTAACTAAACAGCTACGGGCTTGCTAAAGTATGGAAACACTACACGACCTTCTCAGACTCAACACAACTACTGAAAGACTGCGGGTCTCACACAATCGTGAGAAAGCACTCACTACACAACTGTCAACTCTCAAGCCATGCAGCAAAGTCTGTTCTCCTGCTCCAGTCTAGTTTCAGTGGTCTTGGCTAACAGCGTTTTGCGTGTGGTTAATTAGCATAAGTCATTAATAGCGTGAATGACCTGAGGATTACTGGCCACACCCTCTGACTGTTTTGCTGTCACAGACAATAGAGAGCGGTGTTGAAACTCAGAGAGGGGAGAAGAAGATGCTGCTCAGGCGATCTCCCCACTAGCTCTCCCCCTCTCTGCTGCTAAAATCACACAGGCCAGGCTGTAGACAGCTGATGGAGCAGCGCTGGAGAAGTCCTGTGCGGATTCTTTATCTAGTCAGGTCGGTAAACCGTCCACACGACTACGTTTAGAATCGGCTTAAATATTCAAACATAATTGATTTACTGTGACTGGAGTCTAGTCGTGTCGGTCTGCCCCACACACTTCGATTCCAGTTATTAACCTGCACACACTAACTGAATGGAACCACTGTGACTCCTTTCAACTCTATTCAACTAGTGACTCCTGGTAACGACTCGGCACAACTGGAAATCAGAGTCAAATCTGGCCAAAATCATCTAGTGTGTCTATATAATCACATCGCGTCACCATTTTGTCGGACCTAGCTTACTAAGGGTTTCTAATGATGTGTGATTGGACAATGACCATTTGGGATTTTGCGAAAGGTCAATTGTAATTACCGTATTTTCCGCACTATAAGGCGCACTTCAGGAGCGTTGCGGAGTAATACATGCCGGTACTATGCTTCACCGTAATATTAGTAGTGTATTATTAGTGTTTATATATAACCCCCAAAATGGCCATATACTTTTAACGTGTTACAACTGAACAAAGTTGAGTTATTGTGAATACACCATTAACGTTTGAACAATGTTGAGAGTTATTGTGAATACACCATTAACGTTTGAACAATGTTGAGAGTTATTGTGAATACAC
>JAVQKC010194790.1:0-12404 GCA_036025475.1 Philypnodon macrostomus | reverse complement strand
CATGAGTATCTTAGCGAGTCCAACGGTTCTTCCGATCCAAAGCATTTCATTGCATTTTCTGACCCTGTGTTGAATATGCATATGACAAATAAACTGAAACTGAAACTGAAACTGAAACTGAAACTTTTTATCCCCTCTTCACCACAATATGGACTTCCCACCTTTCAGGCAGCCACAGATCTCACCCCATATCAATCAACAGTCTGCTCACTACATATGTCTGTGCCTGTGTGTATATGAACATAAAGGAAAGGCAGCATCCGGGAGGTTCTCAGTCAAAAGACATTTGGGTGACGGCGGCATCAATGACTTCATTGTATGAGACAAGGTCTGGGTAAATCATAAAGTGAAGAAGGAATTTGGGAACGCTTTGAGCATTTTTATATTTTAAGACCTCAAGTAAAAATCACTCAAGAACAAAAAACTGTTCACATAAACATGACTGTTTCTCTGCCTTCCATTGGCACATTTTGTCAATAGCTTGGTGACTTTTTATTTATATCCAAAACTGCATAATGCATAATTTATCAGCTCTTGATAATTGGTTTTCATTTGCATCTAGGCTGAGGTAATCACAATATGGCATTCTCTATTTATTCAAATTAATATTCATTAAAAAATGTAAATGTATTATGGTTAAAAAGTGTTCATGAGCCGACTGCTGGACCCTGCTTTCACTATTTTGAATGATTGAGTTTCTCTTAAGCACCTCTTCTGCATCCTTTTATCATTTTATTAGATACTATTGTATATGGTGTATGTCAAATGCAGACAACACAATATCAAATCCTGCTACAAATCTGAGTGACAGCAACAAGACAGACAATGTCTTGGAGGTGTCCAAAGTGTACAGAGCTATAGGCAGTCTGGTCATGAAGGCCTTTGGGCTGAAGTGTTGCAGGAGATCAGCCCAAAATCAGTAGTATGTATGTCTGTCCTTCAAGCCCTTAAAAGAAAAATACTCTTTATATACTTCAATAAAAGGATGCACTGCCACACAGTCAGCTGTAGAGGTCCTCTCCAGGAGGCTCTCATTAAGTTGTGTTCCTGGGCTCTGCTGCTGTTGTCCCTGTGTTGTCCCTGATTGGTGTCTGGCTTCGTTAGCGGTGACAAACACTGATTGATCACAGACACTCAATGACTTTGACACTAATTTGTTGAAGGGCAGCGGACTTCTGAGGCCACTAAACTTGTCTGTAATGCTCTGAGTGAAGCAGCTTTACACACATGATATGACAATTAGAAATGAAGAGAAACAATGTAGGGCTAAAAAGAGGGTTGACCTTATAGTTGTCAGCACGTGTGCAAGTCTCCAACTGAATCTGTATATGTATCTGTATCTGTATAGAAATCAACATCTGCTTACTTTCCTACTTCTTCTACAACAGGAGCTGGACAGAGAAGGAAAGTGTCTTCTATCCCAGCTGGCCTCTCATCTGTACAGGAAGGTTCACACAAAAACAAGAATACTTGAATGCTGTATTATGTGTATTATGTCAAAAAATAGCTTGATAACAATAACATTTGTTTTATAAATGGTTTGTTCATACACACCTACAGTATGTGTCTCATTCAGTTTAAAGCTGCATAAGACCTGGTCAATGTTTCTGGCATGAAGGAATCCATTTCCCCGCACTACAACCTGAAAACGCTCTGAAGCAGAAAAAAAGTGCAATAAATTATGAACCAAATACTTGTTCATGCATGACATTGTGTTAAAACACGTTCACAGCGCTAGAAAACACTTCTTCTTTGGACCTGACCATTGTGAACAGGGGATACTTTAGCACGCCTCATTGCTACTTGTTTATATCAGTGTGTGTTTTGGTTGGACGTAATGAGCCCATAATGTGCTCCAATGGTGCAAAGGGTAAAAGTGCTGCTATTTTGTGCTGTAGCCAGAAGCTGCAGATGCATGTGTTTGTGTGTCTTTGACCTTTAACTTCCCTGGGGCACTGTTGAAGCTCCTGGAAGAGACTTGCCAGCATATGTTGCAGTGTCTATGTGGATGCTCTGCAGCATATGTTTGAGAGCGGAAAACACTTGCTTAAAAACATGCCTGCAGGGTCCAGCACAGCACAGCACTGTCAATGTAGCTCTGACCTTACTTATGGCATGGTTTAGCACATGTGTACTTGTGTGTGTCTACAGATGTTTATGTGGGATTGTCATTTACATGCATAGTGTTTTAGCTCATGTCCTTGCATGTAGCTGAGCAGGCTTATGCTGAACATGCATATATGCGTGACTGTGATCTGTGGCCAGGCACTGAGGCGTTTTTATGTTGGCTAACAAAAGTGAACGTCGGAAACACCTTTAACATTTAGGCTGCAGCGTGAAGATCACTGGATAAAAGCATCAGTGTGGGCGCATAAGTTCGTCCTAAAAGGTCAAAGCAGCTGATGAAAAAGTCATAAAGCCATACACTTTTCACATCTAAACATCTACTAATGAGCATAATAACTGATTTAATAGAATAATATATAGTGTTTTTGTTAGTGTTTGCTTGTTTATAAAAAATATAAATCATCACACCATTACAATTTGATGATTTTGTTCATCCTTTTTTCCTATAAGCAGCTATAATACACACATACCTGTGATTTTAACTCACTAATATTACCACATAACAGTATAGTGCCTATTCAAATGTCAGTATAATAAAGAATTCTCGATCTGTCCCTGACAAACACATGGAGTGATGGACTGAAAGGTCAGTGTTGTCAGAGGATGGTGGTCAGTGTTGTCAGAGGCTGGTGGTACAGGACTGGTGCTGCCCAGCTGACATATACATAACACTGACTCATGTCCATTTACATCTGCACCTGAATGTTTGATACAGACTGCACATGTCCACTGTGTGTGACATTAAACAGTACAGCACATTGGAAATTGGGGTATGTCCTGTCCGAACTGTGGCTCTTCAATCATGTTAGTGTGATGGGACACTGAAGGACAGGGAGGGGTCACAAGGAAGAAAGGGTCAGACGTTAATGAAAGCAGCAATCGTCTCTGTCACGTCACATCTAAAGGCCTGTGTGTATGTGTGTGTGTGTGTGTGTGTGTGTGTGTGCGTGTGTGTGTGTATACATGTGCATGCTGTCATGTCCAATAGTGTGGCCTAATGTTCACTGTCCACTCTGATGGCCTGTTTGTGGGCAGCTCTGGCTGGTCACTTCACATCAGTGTAAGAGGCTTGTGCTTATATGTGCCCTTCATGTGTGTATGCGCATACTCAATACTCAACATAAACACAACATGCAAGTGCTTGTGTGTGACAGTAAAGTGAACACAGGGGACAGACAGACTCTGTCACAATACCTACTGTCAGTGTGTATGAGTATTTAAACACAGAGTAAAGGAGAGACTATTATCTGTAGATTTCAAAAGCAGGGCAGACAATTGTGCTGTATTTTTTTTTAATTGGTGCATTTTGTACATCTCAACTGTATATTCTCCAACACAACTGAACTTTTGACCCTCATTAATTAGGCCAGAAACCAGCTCCTTGTGTTGTTAGTTCACTGACCATTAGACTGCTCATCAATCGAATACTAAATGAAGCTGTTGGGGGTATTCGGGCACATGTCGTCAACACACTTGTTTTGGCTGAACCTAATTATTACATTTTTCTCATAATTCCTTTTTTTTTTAGGTTTGCTGGGCTGTATTTATGAGCCTTAAAGCCCCCCTTCCTTTTGGCTCATCTCTTCTTTTTTCATATACCTAATGGATGCTCATCTCCAGTGGTCGTCCTGGCAGCACAAATGCACTCTCTTAAGTGAGTCTTAATAAGGTCATGTCAAAGCTCATCCATCCTACAACAGAAAGCCTGTCTTGTACTGTCTGGTAGCTCCTACCACGGCCCTAACCTCCAAAAACTGCTGTCCAAAAGCAATAGTGGACTTTAGTAGTAAGGTTAGGGGTGATGCATCCACATGGCTGTTTAGCATATAGGACGTGGCAAACTAGGCCAGAAGAGCAGTCACGCTTAAAGATTCATTGCTAATTTTTTTGACCATCGCCCCCATGCCCCCCCACACCTCTCATTACTGTTTTTGCCCACATGCTGGGCTGAAGCAGCTATGCTAATTTCCCCCGGCCATGAATGACAATACGGTCTGTGTCACTGCGCAGTCATAACCGTCCATGCAATTATTCAACACTGTGTTCCACTCCAGAGGCTTAGATGACTGTCATCTGACACAATCCCACACTGGCCCGTTACCCCGACACCACAGTAACACTTGGTTTTTCACTTACCTCCAGCGCACACACTGGAAGGCTCCGCAGCCAGGATTTCAATACAAGACTTCTTTATGATCTAGTCAAATAAAAGTGTATTGTAGTATTTGCATATTTCTTTCTTTGTGTTTAAGATGCCATACCGAGTCAATGATTCCCCTAAGGGCCTGGAAGCCTCCCCACACAGGAAACACATGCTCCATGGAGTCTGCTATTGTTGCAAGCTAGGGAAAAAAATAATAATATATATATTTTTTCATCATCACAGTGAATCTCTTCAAATGTATCTTCACCTTACCTGGGTCTGGTTAAATTCTTTGACCCCTACACAGTAAACAATGGCACCCAGTGACCTTGCCCTCTGAGCCTGAGAAAATAGTTTGTCTTATTACCTCATGCCAGAATAAACCATGACAATAATGTAAGTACAATGTCATCGTTTATGCAGTCATGTAAATCTGAAGGACACTGTTGGTTACATTTGACAGAAACACAAAATAAATAATGTCACCTCTCTCTGTGCAGAATCAAACTGCCACTCATTCAACTCTCCATCTGTCAGAGCAATGATAACACTAGCTGTTCCTTAAAAAGAAACAAGCATTGAGCCTCTCAGCATGGAATATCTTATAATAACAATAATAATAACAATAATAATAATAATTTACCTTGCTTCTCTTGGTGAATCTGTGCATTAGCCTGCAAACATGTTAGAAGAGTACAGTTGTTCTAAAATACCAGTAACCAACATGTCATGCTGACATTAGATTAGTACACATAAAAAACACAGTACATTCAACAAGAGTTTTAAGTGTATTTGTCTTACCATCTCCAGACCAAGATTCATAAATGTGTCTCCACCAGGAACTACTTTGTTCAGAGCCATTAAGCCTCCAGTGATGGCCTCCCTAAAAGCAGAACAGATACATTATAATTTGTCTGCTCTTACGAGGTATAACTAAAGTGATATAGATCTGCAATAGAGAGATGGGAAATAGAGCTCTGTGATTCACACAGCAATGGATTTTATAGATAATTTTGATTCTTATAAATGACCTGTTCTCTGTTAATTTCATGATGACATTTCCTCTTGTAGAGAAGACTATGAAGGACATCCTGAGCATGGGACTGCAAACACACAAGTGTCAGAATAGAAATGATCAAAACAAGACAAAACTCAAGGGCACGAGGAGGGTGTACCTGATGAACTTTTCTGCAAGCTGCTCTACAAAGGAATAAATCTCTGTCCAGTGATGCTTTACACTGCCGGATCTGCAACAAAAACAGAAACTGTAACCACAATGTTGCTTTACAGCATGAATGTCCTGAGTTCAATCCCCTGACCATGCTAGAGCTCTTTCCTTGCTCAAGGAGAGAAGGGTCCCTGGGTGATGCTCAGTGTTTACCCAGACAGGCTGCACTCGTGGCTTTGCCAGGACGGATAAAATACAAAGAACAAATTCCACTACAAAATAAATGACCTACCTCAATCACCAACAGAAGAAAATTGAAAGATCACTACATATAAAGATTAATAAATGATGCTAAATTGTTGTTATTGAAGGCTTAGCTACATATAAATACACACAACAATCTACTAAAAGCATGTAATTTGCTCTTGGGGTCATGACTCTCTTGAAAAAGAGATTCTGAATCTCAGTGGGACTTAAATCTTAAACAGTATACAGTTCAATGATATTTGTGGCCACCAACAGCATTCCACTACATTGACCTCTCACCTGTCAAAGTTGACAATCAAATGCTGCTGTGTGCACGAGTGTCCTTAATTAATGAAGGCCTCTCCCAGGGGAAAGCTAATGGGGGCTAATTGGTGCAGGGCCAGAGGGTTGGAGTCAGAGCGTGACAGATGTAGCTGTGTGCCTCTAGCGGGAGAGTGTAGCAGGCAGCTGGCCCGAGTTTTACCGTGTCCCTCCGCTGTATATATTACCATGAGGAACAGATGGTCCCAGAGTGGCCAGTCTAACAACAGGTTGGAGGTCCAGCCAGTGAAAACAGCATGAACAACAGAGGGGCACAGAAGTGACTGTCAGAGGGGGGCCTATTGACCAAGACATCAAACGGTCGAGTTACACTAACCTCAGTCGTAGAAGGGCTTTGAGGAACAGGGTCGTAAATGGAGAAAGTAGGGGCTACTCAGATTCATGATGGTGCCATTGTTTTGACTCTTGATTGGAGTGCTATTACTTACTACATAAACAGGACTAAGAAATGTGCATTTTTTACACTACATTTTACATGATCTTGACATTGTTATAAAAGCATAAAATATTTAAAATGGCATATACACCTTTAAGATAAAAATTTTCAGTATCTCTCCAGAGATGCCAAACAATCATGTCTCTGTGCATTCAGTAAACTGCGTAGACTTTGATTTATCTTGACTTGGGACTGGCACAATTCACTGCTTGTGACAGCTTTTTTTAAAATAAGAATTTACTGCAAAGTAAAGACTTACAGACACAAATCTGATGTCTATTCAGAAAACCTTTAAAATATACATGATCTTTTAGTTGGACACCAAATAGAGAAGAATGCATTGTGGTATATAGTGTGGTGTCATACACGGAGAGAAGGAATGCACTGTTTGTCTCATTTCAGCCAATGCCTGTGAAAATAGTTTCTGCAGAGCTCACACATATTTTAACAAGGGCAGCAAAACATAACCGGGAATGGAAACACATAATGGTGAAAATAGGCAAGACCAAGAATGAACTCTGTAGAGGTGGACTTGATTGGGTCAGGGTGTGACATTTGAAAGGTGAATAAAACAACTGATGTGTGCCATGTGAAGAGAAAGAGCAGAAACTTCCTGGAGGCCTGTTAAGCACCAGGTCCAGACACACAAACAAACACAGGCCATATGCAGCACAGTCCTCAGGCTCACAGTCAACCTCACTGAAACAAAGAGGTGACAGATGAACAAACTAAATGAACCATCGAGATTTCATTTATGTATAGTGTGTATTGTTGTAAATATTTTAAGCATATCTGAAGATACTTATTAACAACAACCGTACGTCACAGAGGTAAGAAGCTGTAAAAATCCTGGATCCAGACAGTGATCAGATTTCACCACATAAAACATATGCACAGTACAGAATGATTGTACTGTAATTTACCCCGAGACCTCAAACATTAATAATACACTTAGGCCTAATCACTGTCACTAAAGTCACAATTGGTGTCATGTGTCAGACTCAAAGACCCATTTGGCATGTTTTCACATGTCTATAGCCTAAGTGTAGAAGCGTTTCTGGCAGCAAAGGTATGACAACAATTAGAATTTTACTGTACACGCAGAAACAGTGCTGACTGTCACTTCAGGGGCACCACTAAACAGCCATTTCTGCAACACCAGAGGTAAGTATTATGCCTTTACACTGTGGCTATTCCTGCAATAAACATAGGTATTACGTGTCATATCTGCAATAAAACATCATAAATGTACTAAAACACTGTGTATATTATAGGACTATGGGGCCATTTTAATGTATAAGATTATGGTAAATCTAAAGACCCTGTCTGACTCATTGTTCAGGATGCGGTGAGCTCACACTGTCTGGAGTGCGCTGAGCTGCTCTGGGCTGCTCTGGGCAGCTGTGTCCGCAGGCGACATCAGCCTGAAACCCTATCCATCTGCTGGCCCTGCCCACATCCCGAGTCCTGTTTGTCTCACAGACACAGTAGGTAACAGTGCAGGTTTCAACGTGCTTTTTCCACAGTAACAACAATACATACTAAAAAACTAAATAAATAACAGGAGCTTTTCTTATAGATCCACTTGGATCTTGTCCAGAATGAATGCTTTCATCAGATTAACAAACCAAACCGCTTTTTATGGTCACACAAACCTTGTTATATACAAAGGCGGATTGTTTAAGCTGTTTAGCACCACTAGTCAACACAGTCGTGCGCAGTTCAATTGTACTTTTCAACACTTAAGCAGATGTTTTGACTGGTGCGCCTCGCATTTCCAAACAACTGGGTGGTTGCATGGCAATGCGCAGCGACTAGAAATGAGCAAAGCCATAAATAATACGGAACACTCACTTGTCTAGGACAAAGTAGAGGTCGAATGCGCCCTGACAAGACCTCTCCTCCTCTTGTTGAAGCTCTCCATTCACTTCGCTCTCAACAATGAGAAGTCCCAACGCAGCCACAGCCAGCAACACGCCGCTGTACAGCCTCCTCGCCATCTTTCCCGGTTTCTGCTCACTTCACCAAAACCGTGACATCGCTTAAATCCTCACATTGTCTCTTCATTTGGACCAAAAGTCAAGTAAATCCAAGTGTTGCTTGGTTTTTGACGTTTTGAAAAGTCTAACGGTTAAATTCTTGTGTTGTTGTGCCGAATAATACCGGCTCTCCAAATGTTCTCTGAGCTCTGAGTGGAGAAAAAAAAAAACACTGGAGCAGAGGAGATGGAGCGACACCCGAGGAGACACGCAAAACTCCACTTTAGACCTACAGCCAAAACAGAACCCCACATAACTGATGCGAGAATGTTTTACAGTGCAAATCAGAGTCAAATTGTTGTTCAAATTAAATCTATATTTGTATATCCTACTTTTAAAACAAGACATAGCCTGTGTTTTCCAGTGTGTTAGACCCTGGCTCAGTGGCCAGCAGATAATTACCCCTAAAACAAAGCTTTGATGCAGTATAATGCATTAAATGCTCATTAGTTAATGAATAATGTATTTGCCCGACGGCACACACACCATGCGCCATGTCACGAGGCCAAGATCACCAGTGGTTACAACGCAATAAACAGGCTCATTAGCATAATAACATATATAGGCTACTATATAAGAAAGGTATGGAATAGAATTTCTAGACTTAAACTATGACATGTGGTTTGTATCAATGTGATTCAATCGCTGCACTGACAAAGGGATGATCCAACACAAACAAGCTCAGATTAAACGAAATGTGAATGTATTATCCAGATGCATGATGGTTAATTATATGTGAAACCAGCTCCCGCACACCCGGGTCTGCTCATAAGCGGCTCTATGTCCTTTTCATTGAACAAACTGAAAGAACTGTAACTCAGACGAAAGGCACTTTGACAAGATGCTTCATTTAACATGCGCGTGTTTGATGGAGTGTGTGCGCGCGCATTGGTGCGCCACGCTTCAGTGCGCTGTGTGGAGGAGATAAGAGGGAGTGGGAGAGGAGAAGGACGGCAGTACGCAGTGGTCACTCGGATAAACAGCCCTTTGCTCGGACTGAGAACACGGCTACATCTGCACCGAGCACCTGCTGCCACCAGCACTTATGTCCACGAGGTAAGGCAGCAACACGGATCCTGTTCGCTCGGTAGAAGCTTCTCTACTCATTTCAGATGCGTTTATCTAAGGACGCTTGATGTTCCGCCAACAACCTGAACTATGGCTCCAAAAGTCCTGAGCTAAGAATGATGTAGTTTTGTACTGCAGCGTGTGCATTTGTGGTTCATATATGATGAACTTCTGCAGACATGTCCAGACAGTTGCAGCAGATGGGAAGACAAAAGGAAACCGACTGAAAAAACAAAGATGTTAGAATGATTTTGTCTTAAGGCTTTATAATAACACGTGTTTCCTTACAGCTTATTCATGGAGCCCGCTTTGGTTCCCCGGTTCATCTGGGGAGGGGAAAGAGAACCCCTGCAGCATCCTTCGGACGTACACACGAGCGTGGTGGTTACACGCAGCATCCCAGAGGGCACCTGCTTCGGTCCGTGTGTGTTTCAGAGTGCTTTATACGACACAATCGCGTTCATTGCTCGGAGGTCCAGCGATAACCGGAATAAACCCTATGTGTTCATGGTATGGAAAATAGCCTTTCTTTAACCAATGGTCCCATGCGGCTTAATCTTCACAGGTTTTACATTATTGAGCATTACTTTATATAATTTTCAACTCCGATGGGCCCATTGTTATCATTACTTGCTGATTTTGGTTACTACATAACTGGATACTTTTTGACGTTTGAATCTTGTGGTATTGGTCAACAGGTAGACCCCGAGGCTTTGCGTAACTCTGCGCTGCTCCTCTCTTGGCTGCGTCTCGTTCAGGCCGCGCGTAACTCGGAGGAACAAAACACCGAGGCTTTCCTGAAAGCGGGCCAGCTTTACATCCGCACCACGAGGGATGTCCGCCAGGAAGAGGAGCTTCTGGTGTGGTACGACGAAGAACTGTGTCACCTGATGGGATTTACAGAGTTGAGGAGAGAGCCTTGTCAAGGTAAACATGTCAGGCGCACATGCAGCACCTGTTATCACAGGCCTACACACTCGCAGTTGTCTCACTTCGCCTTTTCTTGCAGATTTCAAATGTTCCAGATGTGGCCAGGTGTTTAAATATGAATATCCTTTCCTGGCCCACTGCCGCTTCCTGTGCGCCCAAGTGAAGTTCGACGCGTGGACCCAGGACTACACCAGACACATAGAAAGAAGCCTCATCCACAAAAGACAACACAAAGTGACAGACTTTCACAACATCGCCAGGGACTTGGAGGAAAACAACCGATCTGAGAAGAAACGGAAACACGAGGACACTCTTTACCCACAGAGAAACACGGTTTTGTTGGAGAAGACAAATCTATCAAATGCTTCCAACATGACTACACACGAGCTGTTGGCAATGGACGATATTGGCCTCGATTTGAAAGTGAAGGGATGTAAAAAAGACGACAGAGACAAAGCACTTGAGAAAAAGACGAGCTCACAGTTAGACACAGGGGAGAGCTCAAGCAGCGGCGCGTTTTCATTGATTGCGTCCAACACACGAGGAGAAATGAAAAGCGCTTTCTGCAAACCTCATAAAAAGACTCCTCTCACTGCTGCTCCAACAGCGCCCTCTGGCGGCGTCGAGGAGATGACAGAGGCCTCTTCTAGAGCTCTGATGGGATACAACTTGATGGCGCCCGGTATCCTTAACGCAGACGTACACAGCTCTCTGTCGTCAGCGGTTACATTAAACAGTGCATTTCACTACGCACCCGAGCACTGGTCTAGAAGCATAGGCGTTCATCTACACCCCAAGACTTCACCGCCGTCTTCTCTCACCGCACTACCCCCTACATTCACCTCTTTAGGCGTATCTGTGCAAAACTGGTGCGCCAAATGCAACCTGTCCTTCCGCATGACCTCCGACCTCGTGTTCCACATGCGCTCGCATCACAAGAAGGAGTTTGCCGCTGAATCTCAATTGAGAAGGAGACGGGAGGAGAAACTCACCTGCCCGATCTGTCACGAGTACTTCCGGGAAAGACACCACCTTTCCAGACATATGACCTCCCATAACTGACCAACGCATACAGAAAAAACTTTATTTATTGTTTTTGCTATATTTAAACTCAAAAGTGAATGTAGGTAGCTGCAACGCAAACGTGGTTGTCGACGTGTGTCCACTAGATGGCGATAGAGGTATGTGTCCTGTGTTTTTGAATGGTCCTGTGCGCAGCTGGATTATTTGTGCCTTATGGAAGTGTGCAGGATTGATGGACAGCTTGTGATTGTCGTAAATATCGGCGCACAACTCCTACTTAGTTTCTACAACTTTGATTTTCTTTGTAAAATAATGACACAGGTAAAAATACTGAATGAAGATCCTGTTGTTTCTCTGTTTTCTTGATTGTATCTATGCCAATATTCCTCTTAAAATGTAGGCTTTGTATATTATATGTTGTGTACAAAGATTATTGGAACATTTTAACACATAGGCATATAATTGGACAGATTATGACCCCTTAAATCCTACATCTTACATCGTCTTACTTTATATTTGTGGCCATAATATTGCTACTTCATACTCAGTTAACATTGGGCATTAAAACACATGATTCACGTTCCAAAATAGCTTTACTATTAAATATATGGAGATTTGACTTCTACATTTTATTTCCACTAAATCATTGAGCTAGTTACTTAATTCAGTCTCAGGGCAGATGGACATAAACAGCCCTCTCTGTTGCAGGTAAATGAGGCAGGAGAAGCCACAAGGTTCATGAGAAAGTCAAGTCTCAGCTTCTTGCCAAAAGTAAGCACACATATATATATATATATATATATATATATATATATATATATATATATACTGAAAACTGGTACATTGTTGTGTTTATTCAGAGTCCTTTTGTTTGATGTATAT
>JAVQKC010194782.1:0-11686 GCA_036025475.1 Philypnodon macrostomus | reverse complement strand
CCACCGAACACCAATCACACAACCACATTCATTCATAGGCAATGTGGGTTAAGTGTCTTGCCCAGGGACACAACGACAGAATGCGCTCGGACGGGGGCTCGAACCACCAACCCTCTGGTTGAAGGGCGAGCGCCTACCCCACTGCGCCACTGCCGCAGTATGTTTAGAAGCTGTACCATGTTAAAAATCAATTCAAATATTGCTGCTCATATGATTATGGTGAATTGAATATGACAATCCCAATACAAAATGTAGAGACTATTTTGAGTTTTTTGAGAAAGCCTGAAGTTTCACAATGGATACCCAAACCAGGACACCCAGGGATTTTCTGCACCACAATGGCCCCCTCTACAAATGAATAAATTGGATTTGACCTTAAGTAGATAATGACATCATCAATTTCTTCACCGATGTCCAGGTCGGGACAGCTCCAGAATTAACTGTCCGAAATAAAAATCAGTTTCCTGCTTAAACAAGATAGGGCGGTTTCAGGACACACTGGTATAAAGTGGGATATCGGGAACAATACATTGCTAAGTGCATCTGCTGTGAGCCGGAGTGCAACTAAACCTACATTAGCTTGTTCGGGGAAGGGATGGTCTCATCACTGCCGGCCCTTACGGCAATTTATCTTGACAAGATGTATTTTTGGAAAGCGATACAGCCCTCATCTATCCAAGTACAAGGAGTGAATAAAAATGTGGGCCTGACACGTGAGTGGCTTTAGAAGTTTCCCTTGGTATCAGCAGAAAAGCTATGTGTGGATGATATACGGCTCTGTAAGCAATTCTGTCAAAACTATTAACATCTGTGCATTAGGATGAAGTCAATAAAAGAAGCAGAAGTAAAAAAAATGAAAAGAACCATTGACATCAAACAAGTGGATTTGAGGGTCCAAGTTGTGTAGTAAATCAAATCAATCAATCAATCAATCAATCAATCAATCAATCAAATCAATCAATCAATACAATGCTTTATATGACTGATGTTCTATGATGTCAAGGAGGTAATCTGCCATAATCATTATTTTTACTTTATTCCCTCCCCTGGCCTCCACAGCAACACCAATTCAGACTTTGCGGGTTACTACTTTGACCAATAGCAGTCAAGTTTTAATGTGGGCCCTCCTAGAGTCCAATACTCATTCGATCCTGGTTTAGTCCTGGTTTTGATCTGGTTCAATCTTGTTCCTTTCGACTCCACACATTGATTTTTCAGTCCAAGATATGTATCCAATATATTGCAGATTCTATTTCTTGTTGTTATTACATTGTTAATTAATCTGGACCTCTTTAACACCAATAATGCATATACGAGAATGGAGAGATAGGTGAGTTTTTGCACGCTTGGCTGCCTTCTGCAATCACCTGCTGAAAGCCATCACAATAACATGGACATCCCACAGCTGAATTAGGAGAGTGTAGGCTCCTGGATCGACCTGCTCCGGAGTGTGTATGTGTGTGTTTGTGTGTGTGTGCGAGAATGGGAGAGACTATTACTCCGAACAGGATTCATCATAAAAAGAATTACGATCACTTGTACCAGCGGCCGCATTTGTGTTCACTTCATGTTCCTTCAAGTACAGATACATAAAGTGCTTATGTAACAGGGACCAGGCATACAGTACCCATACAAGGCCTTCCAAATCAGTGATATTGTAGGAGCTTTGGAAGTAGGGTACCTAAACATGAGAATGATTGGCAGATAACCATATTACAGTGACCAATTTAGCCGATATATTTGGTTTAGTACGCTATTTTTCTATGTTTTATATAAAGGGAAATTAAATATGATATCATTGTAGAAATAACCAATTTTTAACTAGAATTGATCACCCTAAAGCGAGACTTTTTGAATAGGCGTTTCATTCTCTGGCAGAAGTTATGCTTTTTGCACAACCAGCCATCTGTATAGACCAATACCAATGATATGCAAAACTGTGAACATCCACGAATACTGATGTTGATCCGATATCCATGTGCATCCCTACCACTGGACAGCACTCATTGATTCTGTATGTGTAAAATCAAGCCATTCTCTCATATGTCTCTCAGAGGAGGTTGTGGGTTCAATTCTCAGGTGAGACAAGACACAGAATTGAGTCCAGATGTTCTCCCTGGCTTCCTCCAACCACCCAGTTAAATAATTGTTAAACTGAACTAGGCAATGAATGTTAGCGTGAATGGGGCCCAGTGGGTAAGCATTCGCCTTCCAACCAGAGGGTAGCCGGTTAAAATCCCCGTCCGAGCATATACTGTTGTTGTGTCCTTGGGCAAGACACTTAACCCACACTTGTAAATATTTATTTTATTGTATATTTGTATATTGTACAGTTGTTTTGTGTCTGTGCTGTCCCCCTTCCTAGGACTACAGATGGAAATTATCTACGAGCTACAATCTGGTACAAACATCTCTGCCACTGTGCTTAATGTAATTGTACACTGTCCTAATAAACCAATAAATGAGCTGAAATTGTCTGTGAATGAATGTGGCTGTTTGACTGTGTGGTCGGAGGGGCTGTAGGCACAGACTGGCAGCCATGCGTCTGTCAGTGTGCTCCAGGGCAGCTGTGGAAAGATGTGTATGTAATTGTAATGAGTGTTGAGAAAGAAAAAAAAAAGCATTATTATATGTCTGTGTCTGTGTGTCAGCCCTGTGACTAACTGCTGATTGCCATGGTGTACCCAGACTTCAAATCCACTGCACTCTGGAACATTAATTTCTCAGAGTTTCAAAGAACTTTACTGACTTGCCTTGGGGCGAGACCTGATGCTGGCACCAACTTATTTATCCCATTTGGCCCCAGATTTCTGGAGGTCGCGGCTCTCTAGTTTCTGTCAAAATAATGATGTCTTTCTCAGAAGTTTTCATTTCCAGTGTCACCGGAGACGGCCTGTCAGTGAAGAGTAATCCCTGCTCAGTCAGTGTTTGAGTAAAACGACCACCGCTGTCACTTCCCTCTAGAGGACCTGTCTCATGACATGCACACAAATCAGCTGCTATTATGAGACTGTCAAAACAGCATCACAACACGGCCAAAAACCTACAATTGGGACCAGTTTGCAGGTCTATTTCGTAGTATCCTGACATAACCTCTACACAAAAAACTTGAGAGGACATATTAGTTATTAATACTGCTGTCACTGTATTTTTATCTTACTATGAAGCTACGGAAAGTAAAGTCTCTAAAAAGTTGGATTCCAGAATATTCACTCCACAGCAACACATGGATGGTGCTTATTGCATGCTACTAGTACTAGAGTCTAACGGTTCTTCCGATCCAAAGCATTTCATTGCATTTTTTGACCCTGTGTTGAATGTGCATATGACAAATAAACTTGAATCCTTGAAGTGCCCTGAACAAGACTGACAGAGAGGTGGCATCCATACCACACCTACAATCACCAAATAAATGCAACAACATCAAGTGTTTTGCTCAAGGACATGGTAGCAGTGTGAACTGGTTGGGAATGGAATCGAATAACCAACCTGTGTCACTGATGGTCTGGCATTGTTCATTGTTTCTGCTATTTTGAGGACACAATGTAGTAGTGAATGTACTGAACACCAATAACTCTTTTGGGACTCCTAGCCAGTGACACTGCCATCTCAAAGTGCTCCGTTTGTCCCTCAAGGGCACCCTTTCAGCTATTGCCTCCTCTCGTCCGACACTCACACGTTTAGCATTAGGTTGTTTTTAAATGCGACTTAGACATTCACCGATGTCTAGACGCTTGACAGTTATTTCCACGCTTGTCAGAAATAGCAGGCTGGTGATGGGGGACTAGCTTATGCAGAGCAAGTGGTGTTTACTGTCAGTCTTTTGGGACAGGGGCATGTCAAAAAGGCAAAGCAGTTGACTGTGTACAAAACTCAAGGACTTATGCAAAACTTGTGCATACCTGGAGGATGCTTGGTGAACTTTGGATGGCATCACGTCTGGCTAATGGGGTTTTGGCTAAATGTTCATAGTGCAATATTTATGCCACTTAAAAGCAGGAAGTGCCAGTGACCAGAGGATAAGTGCACTTAAGGTCTGGATAGGACAAACTGAAACAAGATGGTTGCTTCAGCTAAAGTTGTGTTGTGGTGTGACGGATATGCTCTGGAAAAGTTGAAGAATTGCTGGGTATTTTGCTAAATATACCATGTGGGGCAGAGTGGGGGAATTCAAATAGGCCAATGTTTAACTGGCCTTTGTCCAGGATGTACCCCTACGTACGGCCCATAGTTGCTGGGTTAGACTACAGTAACCCATGACAACACAAAGAAATGGGCTGAAGTCGAAATACCGTATTTTCCGGATTATAAATCGCTCCGGAGTACAAGTCGCACCGGCCATAAAATGCATAATAAAGAAGGAAAACACATATATAAGTCGCACTGGAGTATAAGTCGCATTTTTGGGGGAAATAGAGCGCCCTCTTGCGGTTTAGTGTGAAAATAACATGTGAAATGATATACCGGTAATAATTTGTTAATAATTTCACACATAAGTCGCTCCAGAGTATAAGGCGCACCCCCGCCGCCAAACTATGAAAAAAAAACGTGTCTTATAGTCTGGAAAATACTAATAATAAAAGACGATGGAATGTGGACTGAATTGAATTGGTATCAGTTGGCAATACACAAAACACATCTCTGTAACAATCTTGAATTGAAAAGGTAAACTATGCATATCATTTTCTATGGGAGACTATTTTGACTCCTCTATGCCATTATCACCTCCATCTCATTCCAGATACAATAACCAATGATTCCCATAAAACTCTATTGGTTTCATGAAGATGCAAACACAGGCCCAAATAAAGTTATTGCCCTTAGAATGGCCCTCATCCCAAAATAAGTCCTGAAGATGCTGCTCATAACCACTTTGGAGTATGATATTCTGTCAGCAAATGAAAACACATCACGGCACCGCTTCATGTTTTGTGGTCAGCAGCGGCTACAACCGGTGAGGGCCCTGGCTTAAAATGGATGAGTGGTACTCACTTGGGTATTACCGAAAGAGGATAAGAACGAGTTTGGAATTTCAAATCCAGATAGAATATTTCATCAGCGCTGAGCATAAGAATTAGGCAGGAAGCATGTCCACAATTTGCGGCAAAAAAATAAAAAATGCTACCTATTTTGACAAGATACTCAGAAAAAGCATATCTTCTCTCTTCCCGATTGCATCATGGATTTTTCTCTGAGGATCTATGCCAATTTACATAAAAGAAATCAGAATTACCCTTGTCATCTTCTCCAAGCAATAACACAGCCATAGCAAATACAGAAATAGTGCTTCTCAGGGGTTAGGTAGCTGATGCAGTGTGAAAAGTACTGGCTAAAATGAGATAAAAAATATTATTTACCAATGTTGGGGATTTTTGGTAATCCGGCACACCTCGCAGAGCAGCTCTTCAAATAACTCCCATGACAGCGTATTCTGAAAATGATCACAACTAAATATTTACAATGTTGAAATGGAAATGCTATCAGGATTTGGTCCAAATTATAAAATACATAAATGCTAAAAAATATATATAATATTTGATTATATTTACTGATTAGATTCTGGGGGCTTTTTTTTTTAATCAGACAGCAAAAGCATTGGCCCGACCCAACAATGATAACCAAGCCCAGAACTCAAACTGGATATGATCTAGTTCTGGGGTAAAGACTTTATGTTCTATAATGGGGTAATATTCATTTGTTACTTTACTTAAAAGGTTCTGAATGCACGCCAACATTTCTTTCATGGTTCGATCTCATTATATTCATCAATACTTCCTGAAATAGCTTGCTCAATAACCAACCAACCAACCAACAAACAAAAATACCGGCTCCATGTCTGATGTATGTAAAGCCAATGAAGGACTATTCAATTTGACAATCCCTGCACTAACATAATTGAATTTGTAAAGGTCCAGTACCGGAGCTGTTGGTTGTTGGTTCAAAAACCCAGAGACATCTTGGTAAAACAAAGATGTCAGAGCGAATAAACCTGAATTGTTAAACATCTTCAAAAATTGCCAATAAAATATGTATCTGGAGCTTGATTTATATGATCAGCGGGGCAACAGGGGCACTTTTAAGTATCAGGTTAAATAAATCAAAACTCTTACAAAGGGGTTTTGAGTATGTTAATATATATCTAGGCTCATTTTTATGCTCGGTCTGCACATCAGACGGTGCCCTTGTCATGCATAATAGACACTGATGGGAAACAAAGGACCCTTAACTCTGGACTTTAATATATGAGGCCATAAATTCACCCTGATTAATTTGAAAAGTGAGACGTTGAAAGAATGAAGACCATTAAGGATCATGACAAAGCTGTTCTAGAGTCCCTAAGTAAACTCGCAATGCACACACAAGACACTAATACACTGATCAGGCAGAACATTATGACCAATAGCAGGTGAATTGAATTACACAGATTATTTATTCATTATGGCACCTGTTTATTGGTCACAAACTAGTAGTGGTAAGCCATCAATGTAGCCACAGCTGACCTGCGTCAGACTGATGAAGTGCACACCTGTCATTTATTATAATAATAATGCATTAAATTTATACAGTGCTTTTCTCAAGACTCAAAGACGCTTTACATTATTCATTCACTCAAAAGTCACACCCGGTGGTGGTAAGCTACTTGTGTAGCCACAGCTGCCCTGGGGCACACTGAGAGGGGGTGGCTGCCAGTCTGCGCCTACAGCCCCTCCAACCACCACCACATTCATTCATTCATTCATAGGCAATGTGGGTTAAGTGTCATGCCCAGAGACACAACAACAGCGTGTGCTTGGAGGGGGGACTCGAACCATAATACATTGGATATATATTGTGCTATTCTAGATACTCAACACACTTTGCATTATTCATTTACTCTACACACCTGGTGGTAAGCCACTACTGTAGCCACAGCTGCCCTGGGGCTCACTGAGAGAGATGTGGCTTTTCTGACCACTACTAATCACAACCTTAACATGAGTGAAGTGTCTGTCGAGATATGAACTGGGGACCCTCTGGAAGCTCGGCAAACGCTTACCCAGAGCAACATTTACCATTTACATTAAACATGTGGGTGAATGGTCATAACAGCAACGCATGGGGATCGAACTGCCAACCTTCTGGTTAATAGTCAAAACATTGCCTCAATACAATGCCCATAAATTCACTTAGAAGACAGAGCATGAAAATGTATTTGAGAATGAATTTGTCCCTATAAGTAAACTCCCAAAGCACATGCCATAGACAGACACTATATAATCTCATTATATTCAGGTCATGCAGGAGGGAATGTGTGATAAGAGTTGGTGCTACTAGTCTGACTGTGAATGGGCTCCATAATGTGTTTGACAGTATAGCACATGTTAAAGGAGATGACAGAGCTCCTCCTGCTCTAACTACAGGAGCTGGGATTAAGTGCATCAAAGCAACGAACCATATTTGAGATCAAATACATGGAGTGTGAGAGGCTGGGTCGGGCCACAAGTCGGGCCACAGATGTTCTGCTGAGGTCACGCATGTCAGCTCCTTTTTCGCTCACCCTTGGACTTTTACATTCACTTGCTCGAAAAGAGAAAAAAAAAAATCAGCTCCGAGTGCCTCTGCGGAGTAAAATACTTTATCAATGACAGCAAAGACAAATTATGAGTTGAGCTGCCATGCAAAAAGCCAAAGCAGAGTGAGAGAAGTGGAGGAATGGGAGCTAAAATGTTCCCGATGGCAGAGTTTTATGTGCAGGGTTCAAAATGTCCAGACGCAGAGGAAACTGACTTATGACTTGGTATAGAATTGTGCTGCTAAAGGATATAGTCGTACAGCTATAATAAAGCCACAATGAAGGTTGGCAGAATACAATTAAAAGATTTCTTAAGGATAGACTAAATGACTCCAAAGTATCCGTTCTAGCCAAACAACTATGGGCCTTAGGCGGGTTTGTTGCAGTGCTGACGCAAAGACCATAGACAACTTTCATTCATTCAGTTTAGATGGACCACAAAATGGCAAACCACTCTGTAAAACCATGACTGAAATGAACTAAATAATATGCATTTCATGTGTATGTAATTCAGGGGTCTCCAGACTTGTTTCACCCGTTGCCACCTTGTCAAAAATGAATATTGAGGAGGGCCGCTCGATGACCCACAAAAGGATTTATATCAGTTATATTCTACAAGCTGGGTTTAGGATTGCATTGTGCATGTACATGAATGTGAAATGTCCCCAATGCACAGTGAAGGACTCCAACACGACTATGGCAGTAAGTGTGAAACATTTTTCCATACAAATGTAAATCTATAGAGCTTTATATACACTATTACATTATATTTGGTCTTCTGATGAATTTAGTCACTTGTCAGGATGTACCTGCCTCAAGCCCATAGATGATTGTCACATAGATTTTGCTGCTGTCGACAGTATGCCATTTTTCATCATCATTTTTATTATCTTCAAAATATAGACGGATTATGTGTTAAGACTAGTTTACCAATCGGAGATTCGTTAGTAGTTTTCAAGTTTTAAATAGCGAATGTGATTGTAAGGCTCTGTCAGCTGTGCAACTAAATGGCCATAGTTGGGTAAGTGCATTTTTATTATGTTCAATATTGCTTTATTTTTTCACCCTTTTTGCTGTTGTGTAAAGGGAGACTGTTTCATGATGATCCTTTAAATACCTCTGGATTATATTAGTTCTAATCCAAATATTCTTAGCACTTCACTGTTGCTGTTCAACTTTTATCTGATGAAACGCCTGTTCTTTTTACCATTTTGTGCTGAGTCTTTGTGAAAAATCACCCACTCACTTTCACCTTCCACTCCCTTCCCTATCTTGGCCTTAAACTGGCCTTATCTTCTCTCTTCATGTTTGGGATGGGAGCCAGTTTCTTCCAACCCCCCCGGCTGAATGCGGAGCGCTTGCACCCCGGTTGAAGTCTTGAAAACCGCTCCGGATGCTGCCATGCCCGAAAAATTCAAAGTCACTTTTGGAATATTTTTTGAGCTGGGGTTGTGAAGAGGTCATAATCCTACAGGGCTGAGTACTTTTGTCATCGAATTGGTTTGACAGGCAAAAGAGTGACGGATGGGAGGACGGACATCTTTAACTGCCATAATGGATGGGTTTGTGGCTATAATGTAAAGATACCAGACGACAAGGACACGACACCGCTTCAGTCACTTTGGTTTTCAAGTCACACGCCACAGCCCTCCTCAGAATGAGGCAGATTAACCTGAGATAAGCACAGACAATCTCATTTATCCTGTCTGCAGACGCCATTACTGACTGGATGCCACGGACCACAGTGTTGGTGCTTAGAAATTGATCTTGTTTTTCTAAAGCAAGAAATGCATCCAACACAAACCATCACTGTCTGTATAATACTAATAATAGATTTATATTGCACTTTACAAGGTCACAAGGCGTTCTCAAAGAGCTTATAATTTGAGTCAATTTTTCTCTAGCCACAGCTGCCCCGGGGCACACTGACATTGTTGTGACAGCCAGTCTGCGCCAACGGCCTCTCCGACCACCACCAAACAACATTCAACCACATTCATACATAGGTAATGTGGATTGGTAAAGTGTCTTGCCCAAGGACACAAAAAAAACAGCACCGTTTCTAGCAGGATTTCAAACCTCCAAACCTGCTTGTTCTCAAGATTTATTATTCTGTAAGTCTGGAGAGCAGGATGTCCCACAAGTTAGTACTGAACGTAAGAAATGCCTGGAAAGTAACATCAATCCTTTGCATTACAATTTGTGATGCATGTTACGGTTCTGTTAGTGTTATATTTGTTCAATTAGAATTTGCAAACAATGTAAACTGTATGCAAACAGAAGTCTTAACTAAATACATGTTATATTTGTTTAATGTATGTTTGTAACTCAGTAATTATAGTTTTACTGAAAAACATTGACACAGCAGTGAAGTTTTTACTTTTTTGACGATACAATGACGAGTTAAACTAACCGGTGACAGACTGACCGAGTACCTTTGCTGGTCTTAAAAAGGTATGGCTCTGGACACTAGAGGGAGATGAATACTGATACTATTACTATGATGTTCCAGATTTGCTTTGAGTCTTTGAGGCATGTGACTTGAAGTTCTGAAGAATGCGTTCTCGTCCCGTGTCTGGACATGCATATTAGAGGAGATGGGCGACTGTCTCGTTGGGCCAAGAGGCGGACTTGCTAGCTTGCTCTTTATGTGTTAGACCTTCATTTGAACCCAGGACGCATTCGAAGCCAGAAGCAATTCATAACGGGCTTTCACGCATAGATTTAACATTAATGACCGAACCGAGCCAAAGTGGCAATTTGTGGCCATCGAGAGCGTTAAAGTCAGTTTTTTCTCATTATCTCTGTTTTTTGATAAATAAATGAGTTGGACCACGATGTGCTGGCCGGAGGTTCAGGTATAAAATGGAAGACGACAAGACTGCAAGGACATAGTAAAGGCGCATAAGAATTCATTAATTGAAGCAATCTGTGAGGTAATATTTTGACCTAACTATTTCAATAAGGCATAGCAATATTATCGCCACTAAAATGTACAATTAGGAGTGACTGGAGACTGTCCAAGCAACTATGGGCCTTAGGCAGCACACACGGTAATATAGCCAGTTGCAATCACATTCATTAATACAATTCATTAGTCTGCACATTTCCTATAATATGAAATGGTCAAAAAAAAATGCACATTTTAATGGCTAGAACCCTCCTTCTTGATGAGAGGCAGGAGAATGATAAAGTATAGCTCCCCAACAAGCCATTGTGAGAAACCAAAATACTTTCAAAGCTTGAAAATAGCGGGGGGAAAGTTGTCAATTGTCCACTAAAGAAACTCTTGTTCTGACCTAAATTCAACGTAAGTTTACTTTAGCATTTGAACAATAACAATGGGATAAATTGGGAGATATGTCCAAAATTTAGCTATTTTGGGTGCTTCGTTTGACTTATGAGATTGATTTGAATGTCAGCATGGGGACATATGCCTAAAAAAAAATGAGGCCGACATGGTGAGATCATAAAACAGTCATAAAGAGTGCACCGTTTTTAACAGGAGGAGGGTTTGAGAAGTTCAGGTCTCAACACGGAGGACATGAGAAGGCTGTTAGCGCAATGTGAACAAAAGACAAGGACGGCAGAGTAAATAAAACATAAATAAAGAGCTAAACTGTGCATTATGGAAGACAAATTCACTCATTCACCTTTTTCGATTTTGACATCTCACATTATTATTATACATGCACGGGCCACTTTATTAGGGAGACCTTCACGTGCACATAGATTCAATAGAAAAATGTGAATGATGTGATGGAACATGGTGTGGTTGCAGGTGACATACTGACTGAGTATTTCAGAAATTTATAAAGGGTTGAAAAGGGTAAAATATTAAGTGAGTGGCAAGTCTGTAGGCAAGAAATGTTGACGCCAGGGGTCAGACCCTTGAGTTGCCTTTGGGTCAAATTGACCTGAATATGCTCAATGTGGTTTAACTGCACAGATTCAAGATTCAAAGTGTTTATTGTCATATGAATAGTAAGTAACATGTTTCCCTGCACAATGAAATTCTTACTTTGCTGCCCGGACTGGATGCCAACAATAAAATAGTAGAAAATAAAGATTAGCATGCAGATACAGATGCTTTTGTACTTGTTCGTCACACAAAATAAGCTAAAGTCAGTAGAT
>JAVQKC010194762.1:0-15867 GCA_036025475.1 Philypnodon macrostomus | reverse complement strand
AGAAGTCTGCTGGATTGGCAGATGAAAGCTTTTCAACAATCAAAACCTTGTCCAGATGCCCTTTTTCAACTTTCAGAATGACCTCTACCTGGATGAATGACAACCTTCACCGTCGTCATGGAAGACGTACGGGGGCAGACGTACAGGGCAGACGTATGGGGTCGTTTTTGCCCGATATACACCTTGCTGTCAGGGACGACAGGACAGGCCTAGTTTTAAAATGTGTGGTGCTCGAAATGATATATACAGTATATGGCAAATACACAACATAGAAGGTGTATTGTCACATTGAAGAACCTTTTTCACAGTTTAACAAACTGTTTTACTTATAGCATTGGGGATTGCCATGTGTTCTGAAAGTTGAAAAAGAATGACCTCTACATGGATGAATGACAACCTTCACCGTCGATTTCCATGTGTGTGACGTCAACTCGGTAACTCAAAGTCCTACACTTCCTCATCAGTTTACAAACAAAAATTTCCACCCGAGTTTGTGTTTAAGGACGTTTTTCCAAGTTCGAGGTCGGAATTCCCGAGATTCCAAGACATCATGACCGCAGCATCAGGGAGCTATCTCCAGTTCTGAGCCAGGATCTTGGTCAGGACGTACCTAGCTGGAGGATTAGTCTATTGTACATGTTGTAGGTTGATGGGGGACATGGGGAGAAACTGCAAAAAATGCAAAGATCCTCACCTTGTTGAGTGTTCTCTCTGTGTCCTCCAGTGGACAGGCTCTGGTCCTGTGGTCAATCTGTCTCAGAGATCTACGCTCCTGTCTCTTCTGCTCCAGTGTCCTCCTCAAAAACATTACGGTCTCATCTGGGACTACTGTCTGAGACGCACTCCGCTGAGCCTTCATCTGCTGCTTCCTGACAGAGGAACACAGAGCATATTATTGCTGCTTCCACTGAAAGAAGTAGAATGCTCAACCATCAATGTGCTGTTTTAATTCTAATAGGAATGAATCTGATCTTGATTTGTATTTATAGGGAGCAAAACTGAAAACACATATCCAACCTCCTTCTACCTCTTTGTTTCCACACATCTAACCCTTTTCTCTGCATCTTTCTACCAACTTCATGGTTTCTCTTTGGTCTTCCTCTTGGCTTTCTTCCTAAGTTCAGTATCCTGTTATCAATCCTCCATACATGTCCCAGCCATCTCAGACATTCACATCCAACTTTAATCTGCAGAACATCTAACATGAGCTGTCCCACTTATTTCTGATTTCAGCCATCCTCGTCATCTCTGCTCTCTCCAGCTCTGCACCTGTCTAGTCCTCCAAGACTCTAAACCATACAACACTGCTCTTACCCCTGTCTGAGAGCTCTCCTTTGCTGACTCTTTTAGCACTCACCACACATCCCAAACAACCAATCAGAGAAATAATTCTACTGCATCACGCTGCCATAGTTGACATATATATAAGCGGTTCAATTAGTGTTCATTTTGGTGTTAATGGTTTCAATCCAGGACTAAACTAGGACTCAATCATGTCTAAATTAGGGCTAAACTTAAAGCAGGTGAAACATAGTTCAGAACAGTGCCCCAGGACTAAATAAGATCTAAACCAGGAACAAAATTAAACTAAACCAGGTCTCAAAAGAGCACTAGAGAGAGTTCTTAATAGGGCTGTGCAATTAATCGAATTTCAATTTCAAATATTTGTTCTCTCAATTACAAAACCTAAATAATCGAAAATAAAACAATGAATTGGGCCTATACCAATTTTGAATTTGAGGCTAAAATAAAACATCTAATTTTGACTAAAGCTAATGTTAAAAAGCTATATACAATTTTAATCTTCAGTTAAAAGTAATCTGTAAGTTTTCTAAAATAAAAAACTGTTTGAAAATTTAAAAAATGTTTATTCTGACCCTGTTCTATGATAAAGTAGGTAATCTGTCAAAATTATTGTTTTACTTTAGTCCCTCCCCTGGCCTCAACAGAAACATCAAATCAAAGTTTGTGGGTTACCACTTTGACCAATAGAAGTTGAATTTTACTGAAGTCTCTCCCCTGACCTGTACAGACTACAGACGACCTACTTTATATCATAGAACAGGGTCAGATAGATTTACAGACTATACCTTTAAGATAAAAAAGAAATAATTAAATAAATAAATAACCTAATGAATAATCGTTTGAATTATTGTGATTTTAATTTTGACCAAAATATATGTGATTATTGTTTTTTTCCATAATTGAGCAGCCCTAGTCCCTATACCACAGTTTGAGAACTACCGGTCTAATCCGGCTAAACTAGCCACGTAAAAGTGGTCATATGACGCCTTTGTCCAAGCTTTCTAAATTAATTTGGTTTACCTGACAGACTCAGGGACATGTTCTGACCTGTTGGCGGCGGCCTGGGCCAGAGCAGTCTTGTGGAGGTGGATGTTCTCTAGCTGCTGTTGGAGCATGACTCTCTGGTGATTCTTCTGTTCCTGGATGGTGAGGCGTCTCTCCTGCTCCTCTCTGAGCTTTGCCTCCTTCAGCAGAGCCAGCCTCTCTCTGAGCTCTGCCAGGGACATCTCCCCCAGAAGATCATGCCCCCCAGTCTGAAGAACACAGAACATACATACGGGCTTCATGGCTTTGACTGTGCCAAAATTCACGCAACTTCGTTTATGTTCAG
This sequence comes from Philypnodon macrostomus, assembly GCA_036025475.1. Lineage (NCBI taxonomy): Eukaryota > Metazoa > Chordata > Actinopteri > Gobiiformes > Eleotridae > Philypnodon > Philypnodon macrostomus. The sequence continues at coordinate 13,232 of JAVQKC010194762.1, read as the reverse complement.
CAGGATTATTATTATTGGGTCAAAAAAAGTGCATCAAAACATTAATTTGTTAATTAGTTAATTGTGATTAATCGAGGAAGTACCAAACTCAATCCAGTTCTGCATCTTCATGATATGTACCTGTGTGCAACAGTTGAAAAAGATCCAACAAAGACTTTGAGTTATTGCGTTCACAGTTTTGGCCCGTTATTAAGAACTACTTAAATCGATACAGTTCTGCATCTTTATGGTATGGACCTGTGTGCAAAAACATTTTTTGGATACATTTCATTGTAAAGGTTTTGAATGTCTTGGTTAGACCTTGTTTAAGTTCAATACGGGTTTAGCTCATGCCGAGATAGACTCAAGAGTAAAGGTTCACTTGAGCATTGGTATTCAAGGGAAGGAAAAAACGTCCACTTTGAAACCACAGTTGCTCAGTCCGCTCATTAGAAGCTCTTTGGGCTGCACAATGTATTTCAAAAACATTTGCCATATCAGCAGATGCAATTTCCGCATTGCAAAATATAAATATATTGCAATAAATGGTCTGATAGATTATGGTTTGATAGATTTACACTATTAATATTATTTTTGCTATTAGAGCCTTGAATGAAAATGTATTGCGAGTTATAATAATAATGCATCGGTTTTATATGGTGCTTTTCACAACACTCAAAGACGCTTTACAATTACATTATTCATTCCACCCCATGGTGGTAAGCTACTTGTGTAGCCACAGCTGCCCTCAAGCACACTGACAGAGTGTGCCATTCTGCGCAGACCACCACCAAACCAATCACATTCATCCATAAGCAATGTGGGTTAAGTGTTTTGCCCAGGGACACAACAACAGTATTGGCTTGGGCGGGAATTTGAACCGGCGACCCTATTGGTTGCAGGGCACCTACCCACTGCCGTCCCAAGGAGTAGGAGTTAGCCCTACTTGTTTTAGTTCTCGTCTCAGGTTTTGATTTTGAAGCAATTTTAATTAGTAAATCAACAAACAATTTCTACTTCAATGAACTTGCCTCAAAATATTGCAAAAGTATACATATCGCAATATTCAACTGAGTTTATTGAATATTGCACAGCCCTATAGCCTCAGTATTCCTGCCTGCTTGAGTTCGGCTGTTGTGGGTAACATACAGTACATGTAAGTGGTGACAGACCATTTGCTGGCTCCATTTCTGACCATGGAGTTTTGTTAGTGACTCACATTACATTCACTGCTGCTGTGTCCAGGAAAAAGGCCCGCTCAAAGGTGATCGCTCAAATGGTCAGAACTCGCAGCGACAATAGAGAAGGTTTGTTATGCAAGGCCAAGTCCTGCTGGGAAGGCCACAGCCACAATAGATTTTGGTCTTTATAATGAAGAGCAAGGTGGTATAGGCATGGGGGGACATTGCTTGGAGAGAATAACAATTGACCAGGATTACAATATGGCTAAACCGGGACTAAACCCATAAGCTTGTTTGACAGACACTAGTTTGTGAATTCTAACAGTGTCCATCTCAACAGTGAAGCAGCCTTGAACATAATAAAGACTGCAGCCAATTACAACTGGGCCATTAGTGTAACTATTATGGCCCAATACACGCCATTAGCATCTATGCTAATTGTGATAAGCATTAGCGTCTCTGAATCCAACATCTCCTCATATACACTTGTGTTCTTTTAAGTTTTTATGCAACTAGTTAGCACTTCATTATCTCTGCAGTAGGCTAACCAATAACAGACAGTGCTACATCTATCAACCAATAATAGACGAGGCATTATGGACTGGGATGGGGCAAAGATCATTGGAACAGAGGATAGCAGGCATAAACGTTGGATTAAGGAGGCAATTGAGACCAGGAAGCTGGGCCAATGGAATAGTGAATGGAGATGATGGGACATTTACATTGTCCCACACCTGGGATGCTGTGCTGAAGAGGTCAGACTGCAGATGGCGCTGTTCTCCATCGCACCAAAGACTGTATAAATCAGCTGGCAAGACAAAAAAATAAATTGTATTTTAAAAAACGAGCTTTAAAAATGTGTGTTGTGTGGAGTGACATAGTAAACACCTGAGTCAGATCCATATAAACCCACAGCCAAAATGTAAAAAAAAGCTTCACTGATGGGCAGTGCCTGGTAGTCTCTAGTCACTGGTAAACATGTGACATAGACATGTACCATAACATTTTTTTTTTACCAATAGGAAAATTCAACTGCAGTAACCACTGTTTAACCTGAAGGGTGTTCATTTTGCTTCAGGGTTTAATTACTCTTTAAAGCAATTGCGTGTCAACCCGGGAATTGAACCCACACTTTTGTATTAGAAATGGCAACACTAACCACTGCCACCTACAAAGCCACATGTTTTGTGAACATTTTAACTGGTCATACTAACATATTACCTGGTTTTGTATACTGTAACTGATTATTCACCTTCTTAGGCATTTCAACACGCTTACTGCAAATGGCCTTGTTACTGTGATATGCTGTGGCATGTCATTCCTGCACAACTGTAACAGACCTTCAAAGCATTTGCTTTTATTAATTTCACAACAGTTGATTGATGTTATTACACAAGGAGGAAGTGGGATATTTCTTATTTCTGTGGCGTACATAATAAATAATCTTGTATCTGAGTGATTGGAGATTTCTGGGAGACAGATTAAACTAGATTGAACTAGCTCTTTACTGTACAGCACATAATAGTGGGGTAATAAATGGGTACACACACACGCACGCGTCGAAAGGCGTCCATGTAATAACTTTTATTTCATCACAACATGCAGAGAGCCTTGGATGCTTCTTTGCTCTTTATTCTGCCTCCAAATCATATTTGAACGTGCCAGTCTTTTTTCTCAATAAAATATTCATAGTTCTTATACAAACAAAACAAGGCTCAAGTAGAGTAGGCAGAAGCAGGGAGCTTATAGGTGCCCACCCCAATTCAATTTCACATTATATAAAACTTGACAACTGTATTACTGTTACTGAAGTACTGTGCTGACATAGCTTAACTTCAGTTTCCCCCCCAAAAAACACAGTAAAGAACATGAGTGGTTTAGCATTCATCAGGTCATGGTTTGGAGGAAGTATGTGAACAGAATGTGAGCGTGGGTGGTCATGACTGGGATGATGCAGCGTCATATGTTTAAACTTTCAGATGCCACACGCGCCAACATTTCCTTCCTGCTTAGGTACAGTTAGGTTTCCTTGAAACTTCTCCCATCTGTTCTTCCAAAACTCCACATCCGTCACTGCCAACACTGAGGCTGGATATAGACTGGTTTTGAAGTCAGCAGTTAAGACATTAACAACATTTTTTAAACCTTTGCTTCACAAAGTGCTCTCTCCACGGACCCTGGTTTTCATTGACTTTATTTCCAGTCTCAGAAAGTACAAAGGTGATTAATTCTTCCAATGTAGTTTCTATTTTAAAAATGACTTGAAATGCTCGCCCGTGACGCGAGTTAGAAACTGGCTCAGGACAGTTTGCCCCACTCTTCTTTCTGTTTCCTGCTGTGATACTGTCCTGTCATTAAAAGCTGAAAAAAGACAAAAATATATATATATTAAAAAAATACAATAAAACTAGGCCTGTGTATACCGGCAAAACAGCCCCATACGTCTGTCACAACTGGCACCAACGGGTTTTTATATTGTTAACGAGCAATGAAACTATGACAAACATAGGAAGGATCCATTTGACTTTTTCTTATGTGTCTGGATGTTTGTGAAGAATAATTTTGCCAATTTTTGTACATTTCCCTAAAACTACATTCTTCTTTCAGTCTATAGGAGGCGATATAGAGAAAACTGCTATCGTATTGGTCAGATGTGTTCAGGGCCGGGGGGTCATTAGGTACTTCAGGTTTGAGCCTATTCGGACAAAGTATGTGCCAGTTCGAGACTAGGGGTGGGGCCAAAATAATATTTTATGTTTAATTGCTCTCTGCCAAAGTAAGTAAGTGTGTTCAGGGGTCATAAACATGAGGGCGCTATAGAGGCATTCTTTATTTGACCTCTGTAATTTGCCTATGTACATGAAGTATACAATTTATGTTCAGCAGGATTATTGGCTCAATAAAAGTACATCAAGGCATTCATTTGTTTATTTAATTGTCATTAATTATTTAATTGACATTAAAAGTACCAAACTCAATCCAGTTCAGCGTTAATTAAAAAAGTTTAATTCAACAGCTTGTATGACTCTTCACCCACCTTGCGTGCACATGTGATTGTTATAGTCTTTCGTGTTGGTCAGAGAGGTGGTATGTGGTGGTATGAATGCCACATCTCTGTCAGTCTGACCCAGGGTAGGTATGGCTACATAGGTTGCTTACCATCTTCACGGTGTGATTTGAAATGTAAATAGTATGCATTTTTACCAATGACTAAATAAATCCACAATTTAGGCTTCATGTTTACTTAAACTAACTCTATGTAGCATGTTGGCAATATTGACTATTGTTCTAAATAGTCCAACATGACTGCCACTATCGTATGTCTGAGCATTGCAAATTTGTCTTGAAAAGTATCTAGTCTTCTATTCATGCTTTCAGTTTTGAAGGGAGCTGCTGATAGGCCATCTTTGTTTGTCTTGAATTTCTTTAACTGCACAAGAATTTTTGGTTTTTAGATTACATAAAATAAAAGTTTTCCTTTATAAACTGGCTTTAAGGGTGTGCGATTAGGCAATAAAAGATCGTATTGTGATATGAAGTTATGTTGATCTGTTAATCTGGAAAGATTGCCAAATTGTGATACAGTGCATTCACTTATGCTCTGCTCTTCTTTTTACTGTAACAATGCCAGTGTTCATAATAATAAAAAAGGAAAATAAATAGTATGATTATGAACAATGGATTGGGAGTGAATTGATAAAATGCCGTGAGCCGGATTCAAACTCACGACTCATTTTAGGTTCTGAATATGGGCCACACGCTCTACCGACTGAGCTAAATAGCGGCCCTTGGCATGTCATTTTAAAAATAGAAACTACATTAGAAGAATTAATCACTTTTGTACTTTCCAGGGCTGGAATATTGAATTCATAGTTTAAAAGGTTTTTAAAGACAGTGATAGCAGACAAAACTAAAGTAAACTAAAAACAAAATTATGATTTTGTCTTAAAAACATATTTGACCTTATTATTATTATTATTATTATTATTATATAATTTTTACCAAACCCCTGACTGGTTTAATAAGATACCACAGTGTTAGCGATTGAGATCAGCTTTGATTAAGACTGTAATCTTTATACCGATAGTGATCCATTGTTGACTTTGTGTTTTAAAGTCTTAGCCCAGTGCTGTTGTGTGTTGCCCACAGCCTCAGGGGGATTCAGCCAAGGCCGCGGCTCAGAGCAATGACAAAGGAGGCCGCTGTGACACTCCATTTGTGCCCGGACCCCTGCGTAGTCTGTGTAATTCAATGCACTACGGACGAAGGGAAATAGAATATGTCTGTATATTAACTATGAATACAGATGACCATGTGAAATTCAAATCTGCTGATCATGACGACGGGTCAGCATTTGTTACCCATTTTAAGTTTTATCGATCCCGTCAAAAAAAAAAAAAAAAAAAAACTTTGCATAGAGGCATAGATAAAGGTGCAGTGAACACAACAGTTTTTGAAGCCCACATCAAACGGCATGCAGGAGATATGAGCTATAGTCATGGTCCAAATCAGCAAACATACACACGGCCCAGCATTGGACATTGTTGACACAAATGTATTGATATGAATTGTATTTTGAACTCAATAAGTAAAGGCATGCATTTTTATTGTGGCATAGTGGCAGAGCGGTTTGTGTCTGTTTGATGTGTGAATAATGTTTGGTGGCGGTCAGTGTGCCCCAGGGCACAAAAGGCTACAAAAGGTAGCTTGCCACCACTAATGTGTGAATGTGGGGTGAAGGAATAATAAATAATAATAGTGACTGGTGTATCAACCTATCATGTGTGTACCCTGCCCAAGGCCCATAGTTGTAGTGTGTATATTTTTAACACTGTTGTTTAACTAAGAAAATGGAATACAGTAACTTTAGCTTGAAGTCGTGTAGCAGTATTTTGTAATTTAGAGCTGGCTCACTTATGATGCCATGCGTATGCAAAAAGTGTCTCGCAAGCAAGATAAGGAAGTGCAGAATTTAACTTAGGTATTAGGGAAGAGCTTTATCAAATTGATTCTTTAAATATGAAAATTGCCTTTACTGTCCATTAGAAGATTATTATATATAATGTAAAATAAAAAAAATAAACCTGAGTCGCTGTGGGGCCTAAAAATAACCAATGATAGACAAGGCTGCCGTCTTATCGTTTCATTGATGTAGCTCCGTTTGTTATTGGTTAGCCCGCTGCATAGATGAGGAAGTGATAAGTGGGGCTGTGCTTGTGTAAAGAATAGCTTTGGTGCTAACTAGTACAATGGCTGAAAAAGAAATACTAGTGTCTACAAAGAGAAGAGGGGAAGAAGCTAAAGCTAATCGCTATTAGCACTGATGCTAACGGTGCTAATCGGGTCGTAATAGTGACACCAATGGTGCAGTTGTGATTGAAGTAGTCTTTATTAAGTTCAATGCTACTTTATTTTAAGTGTAACACTGACATGATTCAGAAACTAGCGTCTGTCAAACAACCTGAGTAATACCTTTAAATAGTTAACATGCTGTAGTCAGCCATTTTGTACTTATCAAGATATGCTAGTATATTGCATTATCAGCAGTAACAAGCTTACACTTGTGTGTCATGCTGTTTACTAACACTACAAAGCTGGTAAGCAAGCAAGAAACCAGAAGGGTTTACATATCATTTAATTTCAATCACTCTATACAGTATTTTTGGCAGCATACCAGCTTCATCTGGGTTAACAACAACAGTTCCACTTCCAGCACTGGTGTGGAATTAGAAGCATGCACACTCCTCTCTCTCGCCCACGGAGGGATGGTGGCTTTGATAAACCGTCGCTGACAGAGATATTGAATTCTTCCTGCAAAAATACTGTACCCTTTTCTTTTCCAAATGGGGACTGTACCGGAGGACGCGCACAACAGACAAGCCACTTATGCGTCTTGTCACATAACTGCGTCAAACCAAATCTGTGCTAAAATGGAGAGTCGGAGATTGTTGAGCTGATGCGGTGGGATGAATGAGGATAATGCACTTTGCATGGTCACTTTGTCAAGAGCCGTTTGTGAAAGCCTCAATCAGAGCATGACATTGTAGCCAGTGTTACATCGCAACTCATTTCGCAGTCCAAACAAATTATTTGATAAGCATAATGATGGATATCATGAAGATGTCGCTAAAGAAGGCAATTCCGTATCTACAACAGCAAATTAGATTTTTTTAAACATTAAATAAACAGCTCTGGAGTTATTTGACAGCTAAACTAATTGTTGTGGGGTGAATGAAGCTTCCCTCATCTCATCTTGGTGTAAAAAACTGGTCTAGCACTTGTAGGTACCATTATGTTAAAGTCTTTAGTTGTTTAGCATTATTTTCGTCGACAGTGCTATTTTCTGAAATAATGTAATGTATGAAATGTAGGGGGAGTGCCATAGAGGAAAAATGCACCCAAATGTCAGAAAACGGAATTCTATAAAGACAACAACAAAGTGGCTAAAGTTGTGCGAAGCCTGTGTGTGTGCGAAGCCTGTATGTGTGTGCTTGCGTGTAAAGTCTGTGTGTGCACGTGTTTACAGCAGCAGTGAATGAAAACAGACAATGGTTTCTATTTCCACGGGAGCTTCTGGGAAGCCTATTCCGTACCGCAGTCTGTGTGAATTAGGCTTAATGACGTTAGTTTCAGGGTGTTCCACAATGTTTTTGAAAAGAAATTAAATCATTTTTATTTTATTTTTTTACTGGTTGATGCAAACTCCACATGCTAAATGAGAATTCTGAAAAGGACCCATCACAAAATGTCTCTTATTTTGAAGATTTCTTTTTTGGATATTGCTCCTCATTTGATAGAGACAGAAAATCAGGTGGAGAGATTTCAAGAACCACACAGAATGTTTTGCCCTGAGCTGGGAAATTGAACCTGTAACATCTGTGTTGTAGTTGACTTTTGTGTAAGCTCAATTTATTTTGTAAGAAGTTACATTTAGCACGTAGCATGTCTTGGCAGATCTCCTTCCGAATCTATACATAAGCCATCATGTTAGCATATTAGCATACATTGTAACAAAGCTAAATAGTAGGTAGCGCAGCCATCCTCTGTTGAGAGGTTGCTGAATAGATTGAAAGTTCAAATCCTGCTTCAACTGATATGCACTTCCTTGACATTGCCTGAATGTGGTTGTGTGATTGGTGTTTAGTGGTGCTTGCGGAGGCTGTAGGTATGGCTGCCACATTTCAGCCTGTCTGCCCCAGAAATGATGTGGCTATAGAGTTTATTAATATTTCATCCCCTTAGAATCATGGTTTTATCTGCGTTCTGACTACTTTTGAGTAAATCCACTTTAAAAAGGCTTGATATTACAGATAGAACTTTATATTTTTACATATAAAACGATAAAAAAATTAATTAATCAATCAAACTTTATTTGTATATTGCTTTACAACATCTTAGCAATGATCAATGTGCTTTACAAGAATAAAAGACACAAGAGCTGCCCTCAGACACATTTTCCCCATGAGACCATGATAGGCATTTCTTTCCAGACCAAAACACTACACTAACTGGAATGTTCTTCAGCTGCTCCTCATCTGTCCTTTCATTTCTTCTGGTGAAGGAAGAAGGGAGAAACGATTGATGAGGTATTATATAAAGCAGAATAAAAGCCCAAAACACACCACGGTCTCTTGAAGGAACAAAGCTTGGCTGGTCTGTTTTCTTCTTTAAGACTTTAAAACTGCTGCAGCGATTTACGGGCTCCCCACCTGCGCCAACACCAATGGAAAAAAATATTTTTTTTTCCATTGTTGTATTTTGTCCGGATAAACAACTTTGAGGTGAGGTCGGCATGTGTGTTTTTCAGTTTGTCTGCAGCCTTGTCCTACTACAAATGTGAAGTAGAACATCATAGAAATTCACACAAAAATCCACAGTTTGTTCAAACAGAGAGTGGCATTCAGAATCCAAGGTCAGAAAAGCTCTCCAAAGCGTATTCTAGTCTGCCATGTTTGGAATTTGCAGAAAATGGTAAATGGTTTGTTTGCAAGTACATTCTGTAAAAAGGATGAATGCTAAGTTCCCAGAATTACTCACCAAATACAACACCGGTGGTGGGGGGTGGTAGTTGGGGTGAGGGGGAGGTGAGGTAAGGGGGGAGGGGTTGGCACTCCTAATGCTTTCTAGTTGTTCTTTTGATGGTACCTATCGACATACCAAAAGCTAGTTTTCTTGAACTAAAAGCTTTGGTCCAAACCTATTGTTTGTGACCCACTAACCTACATCAAAGCCATATCTGTTTCAATCAAACTGCTGAAAGGTGTAGGCTTCAATATAAATCAGACAGTGTTACTATTGAAATCACTTGTTATTCCCCATCAGACCAAGTCCAGCTTTTGGTCTTATCTCAGTCTAGCACGCACAAAACAATTTTAATATAGTGTACTGTTTAATATTCCGTTACCGTGACTACAGCCCCTCCCCGGCAGATATGGGCTTTAGGGAGGTTGCACAAATGAAAAATGGGCAGTTATGTAAAGTTCTGATAAACCAAAAAACAACTAATCATCACTTTTATATTTAATAACTAGAGTATTGACCTATACTGTACATAAGAACCAAAAGGAACACAGGACATGCAGAATCTAGGTCGGCCCGGGCACCATGTTCATGCTTCAAAGTGTGTACAAACTACAAAACTTTATTTACAATGACCACTTTATTCTAGTGGGGTCTGGTCCCTCATAGTAAATAATTTCTCTGCCATTTCGTGGATGGACCAAACACAAGCCATTTACAAGCCACAACAGAAAATCCTTCTTGATCTATCAATAGTAGATTTAGTTGGCTCCCTGACAGACACATTAAAAAGCTACAGAAGTGAAGCCTGCTTTGGTGAGCTGTTGAGGCACACTCGAGAACTAGCAGAGCACTGCAAAATCAGTATATGCCACTCAGCAAGAGACAGCCTAAAGCCAGTTCTAGGTTTCAGGATTCACTGGTAATGAGTACTGTAGGACAGAGGCACAGTGAGCAAAGTAATGAGGATTTCAACAGGTGTCTTTTATCAGGTTCTTGACTGCTCCACAGCTTAACTTGAGAGGCAATTTTCACAGAAGAATTGTGTGATAATGCTTGGAGTATTATTACCATTATTCTTGAAAGAGGAACCACAGTTTGACATTTGAGTCAGATTTAGAAGCTCTGAAACATGAGGTTCACTAAACCAGACAGCTTCTGAGGAGAGAGGAAAATGGATTAGAGAGACCTTCTAGATGTCTGTTGTTATTCCTGTCAGTACTGCGTCCTATAAGACAAGTTTCTCTGCTCTAAAATTGATCAAAAATCACATTAAGACAACTATGGTTGATGACAGAATGAGTCACCTTGGCATTCTCAGTGTTGAGTCAATGAACATGGATGACTTTGTAAAACATACTGCTACTTCCCACCTTCCCACCATAATCAAAGAACTATGCTCTCCTGAGTGAATCCTTGCATTCAGTTTGCAAAATGTTACCATTCAAAGTTTATTGGACAAAAACAGTGGTTCTTAAACTTACCAAATACCCCCAGGGGAATGCAGGTCAGTTCTAGTGGCATTTATAAATCTTGCTGTTTACAATTTAGATGCAATTTTATTTATTTATTTGAAGAATTAGTTTTTAGTCCTATTCGGGGTTCTGAGTTTTAAATGTACATGTGCACTGCTCTTGTTTAGTCGATGGTGCAGATTGACTTCTTGTTTGGGGTTAATCTAGATTTAGTCCATGTTTGGTCCTGGATTAGATTAGGCTTGGTCTTTATGATTGTTCTTCATGATTTTGTAAATCTTTGTTAAATAAACTATTTTAATGTGAGTAAAAAATATTTGTTTCCCCTTCATTTATCATATGTATATGGACTCCTCCGACAAACCCTTGCTCACCCTTTGGCCAGCCCTTGAATAGCAGTCTAGCACTGATAATAACTATACCATATCATGACATTGGCCTATAACTGTCAGTACTGTGACATTATTGGCCCATAACCACCAGTACCGAAATATCATTGGTCCATAACTATCAGTACTGAAATAGCATTGGTCCATAACTATCAGTCCATAACTATCAGTACTGAAATATTATTGGTCAAAAATTAAAATAAATAAATTGCCCTTGTCATTATGCATACAGTGCACATACAACAAAAATGTGCATGCCATAGTGGACCGGCATGTTTTCAATGGTAGGGTAGTACCTACCTAGACGCTGAGAGAAATATGCAAACTCCACACAGAGAGGCCCCTCTGTCGAATCAGGGATTTGGACCTTCATGCTGTGAGACAATAGTCCTAACCACTGTGCCACCGTGCAGCCATATGCCACCGTGGCACCATTGGTCCATAATTCTCAGTACTGCCACACCATTAGCTCTCCAGCTGCTATACCACATTTGTCCCCAATGGAGTAAAATCATGTAGAGAAATCCTGTCAGGACAAAGCCACTACTTAATGTCATTGTCAGTGCAAGTCACGATTAAATTTGTATTACCATTTATTGTGGAATAGAGTATTGTGTGGCTTGAGAGACTTGAGATGTAGCTTTCGGCAGATCCTTTGGTGCATGGGAAACTCCCGCATGGTGTCGAAGTGGATGAAAGCACGGCAGCATCAACAGTGACTGTATGTGCGTATGGATGAAAAACACTCTAATCTCAGATATCACTGCTGCAAAAACAGGCAGAGGGAAATGTGCTACAGCGTCCTCCATTTGATGCAGGATATCATGGCTCATTCACTGCGGAAAGCCCTGGGCGGTTGTTATGGATACCATCTAGTCTGTTGCATATAATAAAATAAAATAGACTTTGTTTGAAACACGAGGATCATTTCATGGTCAGAAAAACTGCTTGGTAAAAAAAGTAGGAAATGTGTCATAATTATTAATATAATTTAGTCCCTCCCCTCGTCTCTATGACAACACCAGATCAGACTTTGTGGGTTACTACTTTAACCAATCGTAATTGAGCTTAACTTTAGTCCCTCCCTTGGCCTGGACTACAGACCACTTTACACCATAGAACAAAGTCAAATAGTAAATTTTCTTTTTTTGTGAAAATAAAATCATCACAATCTTTCCCATCAGGACTCACAAGCACTGGAGAGACTATCCCAACAACACATGGTCTCAGGAGAGCTATATCCCAGACAACAATGGTCAACAGCATGTTCCAGCAAGGTACCATAGCTGTTCAAATGCTCTAGAAATGAGTTTGAGGTCTGGCAATGCAATTTTAAGCCGATATAGCATTTCTGTTAACAGTGGCTTGGGTTATTGAGAAGAACACTCCCACCTCCTGATGTTGTGAATGTATTGTGACCTTGTGAACATGTGCCCACAGGTGAATGGATTTGTGGAGGGGGTGAAAGCAGATGGGTCTAAGAACGCAACTACAACTGACTGCTGGAAAAGTGGAACAGAACTAGGCCCACGCTGTCATTTCCGACAGCAAGGTGTATATCGGTGAAACGCCCCCATACATTTGCTACAACTGCTATGGCACCAACGGGACCTTAATCAGACATTGTGTGATTTCTAAGGGTTTTTATATTGTTAATGAGCAATTAAGAGACCTCGCCCACAAACCATGACAAACATGGGAAGGCTCTATTTGACTTTTTATTTGTCTGGATGTTTGTGAAGCCAAAGTGTGTCCCATAGGGGTCATAAACATGGGGGCGCTATAGAGGCATTCTTTATTATATCGGCGAAACAACGATATTATGGAATCAGTTCGTTCCTCGTCCGCGTCCACATATCCTAGCTGTGAACGCGATAACTCAAAAACGAATTGTCGGATCAGTTTCAACATTTGCACACAGGTACATACCATAAAGACGCCGAACTGTATCGATTTCTGTACTTCTTTGATGAATATTAATTAAATAAAGAAGATGCAGGACTGGAATTGAGTTTGGTACATCTTCGATTAATGATAATTTAATAATTCCCTAATTAATGTTTTGATGTACATTTATTGAGCCAATAATCCTGCTGAACATAAATGAAATCGCGTGAATGTTGGCACATTGATCCCGGCAATTGTATATTTAATGTACATAGGCACATTACAGAGGTCAAATAAAGAAT
>JAVQKC010194754.1:0-28185 GCA_036025475.1 Philypnodon macrostomus | reverse complement strand
AGTGTGTGAGCGTGAGTGTGTGAGCATGAGTGTGTGAGCGTGAGTGTGTGAGCGTGAGTGTGTGAGCATGAGTTTGTGAGCGTGAGTGTGTGAGTGTGTGAGCGTGAGTGTGTGAGCGTGAGTGTGTGAGCGTGAGTGTGTGAGCGTGTGTGAGTGTGTGTGTAACTCTATGTCCCAATAAAAAATCTCACATGGCCTAAAGTGATATCTTCCAATAAAATATCAACTGTAGTCACCTATTACATATTTTTTTTCTATTTAAAACATAGGAAAAAGGTTTTTTCTTAAGACTTGATTTAGATCTGGTGTAGTCATTGTTTGGTCCTGATTTAGATCTAATTTAGTTCTTATTTGGTTCTAGTTTATTCCTGGTTTAGTCCTTAACTAGTCCTGATTTACACCTGATGTAGTCCTTGTTTGGTCCTGGTTTAGTCCTTAACTAGTCCTGATTTAAACCTGTGTAGTCCTTGTTTGGTCCTGGTTTTGTCCTTAACTAGTCCTGATTTAAACCTGGTGTAGCCATTGTTTGATCATGGTTTAGAATGAATGTGACACTCTTTACTGTTTTGAGGGATCTACAGTCAACTAAACACAAAAGACCTCCACCAAGACAGCTCATTTCCACGGATCACTCCCAAAATTGAATTTAACTTAATGAATTGTTCTTCGGCACCTTCCCTGAAAATTCCATTCAAATTTGTTCAGTAGTTTTTGCGTATAGTTGCTAACAGCCAGACAGACTTATGTTAACATCTTTTTCAATGTTCCAGTCTATTTTGTTTAACACTGGCACACCGTACACGCCCCATACTTTGTACAGTACACCCTCCCTCTCCTCCACCAATGTGTCTCTGTTTCAAAAGAAAGTTTATGATTTTAATTTTTTTTCTGACTTCAGTTTCTTTCAAGTCTTCAGCGGTGCGCTCCTCTTTTTGTATTGTTTCATTATTGATGCATGGCACTGAAGTGTGTGTATGTCTCAGGAATACAGTAGCATTAGGACAGCTGGGGACAAGGAAGAGAAAGAGGAAGCTTATTTAAATTCTGTTTTTACAGAATCTCCAAGCTATTTTTTTAACATTTATTTTCTTCGAAAAAAACTGATACATTGGTAAGCCAATAGTGAATAATATTTATGCCTACAATAAATCACAAGAAATGTCATTATTATGGAATGAATTGTTAAATCACAATGATACAAAGCCAAAATGGAGTATCCTTTTTTGTTCCTTTAGATATATGAAAGTGGTGAATCATATCAGCAAGTAGGTTATGTTTTTTTATCCCTCGGCTGGCCAGCTCATGATCTCTCTTCAGTGGCATCAGCAAGTCCTCCCTGTGTTACAGTGGGTTCTCTCCACTGCCTGTACTCCCACCATCCAAAGACATGCATGTGTAGATGAACTGGAGAATCTAAAGGTCCCATAGTGAATGAATGTGAGAGAGAATGTCTAAACAAATCCCCAGCAATGAATGGAAATCTGATGTTGTAATCGAAGCCAATATAGCACACTTTCCTTCTTCAGTTTTTTGAGAATTGAAATGTATCTTGAATATAGCTTAGCGCAATGGTTTTCAAACTTACCACCTAGAAAATATTTGGCTTTACTAGTACCACTTTAATGAACTAAAATTAGTCTAAATCAGGACTAACCCAATTCTAAATCTAGGAATAAATAGCTGTTTTGCAGTAAATGCATGCTAAATAAGGACAAAATTGGCTAGAATGTACTAGACAAGGGTCTAAATCAGGCTGTAACCAAATCTAAACCAGGCCTACTCGGTCTACACCAGGTCCAACGTCCCGGTGTCGACCTGATTTACTTCTGGTTTAGACCTGGTTTAGTCCTGGTTTAGACCTGATTGAGTTCTTGTTTGGTCTTTTTTGTTCAAGTCCCTTAAGTCCCAAGACCACAAATTGTAACCTTGCATTTCAGCTTCAAAAATCCTTTTTTCTTTTGCACGACTTAATGAAACAGTTAAAAAAAACGAGACATGCAGACATTGATGAAGAATTTGATTGGCATATGCCTCACGGGACGTACCAAATGAAGCAGGACCCGGGGGACCCCGCAGATCTGATTAGCCACACGGGGTGAAAATAGACCGCACTGCAGCTAATTCAAAAAACACCACGAGCTCAGATGGAAAAATCAGGCCAACAACCAAGAGTTTTATTGAAATCCAATACGTCTCCTCCTCACCTATCAGACGCACCATGGGTTAGATGGTTATATACAGTGGACAGTGCCTTCAAATGCATTCATAACAAGCCATCAAATGTAAGGCCCATATCGCTTTCTGTTTTTCAGACGCAGTGGTGTTAACCCTCAGGTATCCCTCCAGTTTTGGTTACGTCTGTCTCCAAAGAATTCCAAAAAATATTTTCATTTTACTGTTTATTTTTGTGTGTGTTTCATCCACTTGAGCCAACAACCAGATGTAACAAAAGTAATTATCTATTTTTTGCACAGGCTGATGTTAGTGGTTGGGTCTGGGTATGAAATAGTAAACACCTTCTGAAAATTGTACATATAAATGATAAAGAATGAAAAGTTATAACTTTTTCTCAGTGTGCCTAGTGTGCCAAAAAAAAGCACACCCGGGTACTGGAAGGTTAAAACATATGTACTATAGTTTCAAAAGGTGGTACCAACTGCTATGGATGCAGTGTGACATTGTTTCTACCATGAATTTGAACATTTCTTAAAGTTGCAGTTCCTGATTTTGTGCAAGAAAACCAACAAATGTTTTCTTCCCAACCCTCTGTCATGGTCTCACACAAATCAGGAAGTATTTAGAATAACAAGAGGCAGAAATAAGCGGTGAATTTTGAAATAAAACAGCATCTCCCTCACATTACCCCTGATAGATCCATATTGTCTTCTTCCGGACGACCACTACTTCTCGGCCACTACAACACTTTTTTCAGGTTCCTTAAGTAAGCCCTACTTTAGCCTTGTCTTAGTTTAGTCTTGCATTTTGATTCTGAAGCATGTCATTAAAAAGAACTATTTCTGCTCAACTGAACCTAAATTAACCCCTTTTTGCCTGTCGCTAATTAGCATTTTGGTCTCACTCCGGCCGAGTTTGTGTAAGTAACTAATTCTACTTGATGCATATTTAACACATCTCAGGGATGGTATTGTAAGCACTTTCACACCATGTCTGTACTATTGGGTTTGGGCTGCTTATGTGTATACTGTGTGTCCAAATTTGAGGCAGAAGAGAAGCTTATGAGTTGCTTCTCTGCTACAACTTATCAAAATTGTACAGATGTGGCAAACATTGTGGAAGTTATTAGCAGATTTAGGTACTTCACCAATTAGAGACAACAGGATCAGTGGAAAGCTGTGCACCATGTAAATACATAGACCTATATGGAAATTGTCCCAGTATAAAAAGTGTCAACTGTAACAGATGACCTTGTTTTGGGTCATTAAAACATCTACAAATGAATATCTCATTAAGATCCATATAATCTGATGCAGAAGCTCTGCTTTAGCCACATTCTTTGTATACTCATTTTCAGATGTGACACAAGCCTTTAGGCCCAGTAGTTTTCCCGCTACAGGCGTTACAGTTTCTCCATCTTTCCTTTGATGCCCATTTCTATCTAAAGTAGGTGCTATATAAAAATTCAACAATCTCACCTTAATTTAGGATATGACTAAATGTATATTTTTTGTATATTCTGTGTATTAAATTCAGGCAGTAACGGCTTAAAACATCGCAATAATAATGATATCACAATGCTGGTCCTTGAATATCGGATAACTTTCTCATATCTCATGCAGCTGTAGTGTACCATGCCTAAGGCCCATAGTTGCTGGGATAGTCTCCAGCTACCAGGGACTCAAATAGGAAAAGAAGCTGAATAGGTCTCAGCTAATGTGTGACACTGTGTCCTACCTGTTAACACTTTAACAGATAAAGTCATTCACTTCAGACCTTGGAGCATCTGACTATTTCTGAAGTTATTTGGAGTGCTGCCACCGGTCATGATTCACTATTACCCAGACATTTTTATTCATTTTCCTCGACACCATTTTTGGCATGTTTTTATTATTGTCACTAATTTCCCAAATGCCTCTCTGATGAAAGCACTTTTTAACCTTGTTCATGTTTTGTGTGGCTGCTAATTGAATTTTGTTTGGTAGAAAATCCAGTGCACTTAAAAACCTGCTCTACTTCACACCTGACTCATTCATTACTTTGCCTTGTTTTAAACCATACTTTGAAATCTTTCCCCTTGACCTAAACCATCAGTGTCTTCAGTCTTTCAGCGTGACTGCGGATTGGGCAAAATCCTTCTACCTTTGCATTTGCAAGTGTGGACCAGTTTTAGACTTGGATTAGAACTTGTTAAGTCCTGGTTTAGACCTCCTCTAGTCCTTCAATTCTTGATGTATCCAAATACCAGCCCCTCCTACTTTTTTTTCTTTCAAAAGTGGGGTCTGATCCTTTGCTCATATCAAATAATTTCTCAGCGATTTTGCAGACAGACCAATCACGGCGTATACAAACTTTGCTAACATTACTTCCTTGCTAACAACAGTTACGTGTGTGGCTTTTTTTAGCGTTGTGTCAAGCATTTCAGGTCAGTTTTTACATCGGTTTAAAAGTGAATGCAATCAACGAGAGACCAGACTAACATACACAATATGTATGTACAGAATAGTAAAAGAGTTTGGCGCAGCTGGCCTGATTTTTTCATGGTTTAGTTTAGCTCTGATTTATTCCTGATCTATTGTTTATTTAGACTGGGTTTAGTGCTGCTGGTTTAGACATGGTTAAGACTCAGTTAAGTCCTGGTACAGACTATGTCTATGCTGGTTTTAAAAGTGTAGTTTGTGCAGTTACTCGGTAGTCTAGCTTGGCCGGACATTTTTAAACACAGCTGTATAAAGCCAGGCCTAAAACTAGTTAAATGTACAGCATTTGTGACAAAAAAGGGCTAGTGATAATAAATGTGTTCCTAGCTATAAGTAAAATCTACCTACATTTGGCTAGTTAGTTTGTAAAGCCCTGGTAAAGAGCGAGTTTAGTTTTTTTTCCCACAGTAGATTATTACTCTACATGAATATTTTGTAATTTTTTTGACAGTAGACAGTAGGCCATGTCTTAATAAAAACATGTATTCAGTCTAAATTGGGATGCTGTGAAGTTTCCATCGCTGTCATTGCATGGCCCACACTGCTTCACTGTTTTCCTTCTCGTGTGAGTGCCGTTTTCTTGGTTCCTTCAGCAGAATTTGATCTCATTCAAGGCTTACTCCTAATCGTCCAGACGGTAAATAGCGCGGTTTGAAACTCTATATTCAAACATGTGAAGTGGTGCTCTTCTAGTGCATGAAAGAGCTGTCATATGGGACCAAAACCAGGATGAAGTTATAAGAGCCAGGCCTGAACTGCAAAAAAAGGAATATCCAGATTAGTAAAAATGTAACTAGT
The DNA here is from genome assembly GCA_036025475.1 of Philypnodon macrostomus. NCBI lineage: Eukaryota > Metazoa > Chordata > Actinopteri > Gobiiformes > Eleotridae > Philypnodon > Philypnodon macrostomus. The sequence continues at coordinate 22,732 of JAVQKC010194754.1, read as the reverse complement.
TTTGACTAGTTTAGATTCATTAGGCCTAGATTATTTGACTTGGTTCAATGTAATGTAAATGTCATTTGGTGGACATGTTGTGCCACTGTGAGGAATAAACGACTCAAATGAAGATGAATAATCTGAATTCAAGTAATTTTAGGCATCACAAAATGTCCTCCAACACTGCTTCACATCGGTGGACATTTTGTGCCACTTTGAAGAATAAACGACTCGAATCAAGATTTATATTCTGAATGGAAGTCATTTTAACTAATCTATATTTTTTGCAGTGTGAAGTGAAGGGAGCTGCAGCTGTGAAGAGCCAGGAACGGTTGGCAACGACTGAGCTGTTTCCAAGCGTTGAAATCCCCACCTCCAGGAGAGATCTGTGGACTATTAGCTGTTATTACACCTTATAAATCCAGGCAATGAAGAAGATCATTTTACACTTGGGCTGCTACTGAAAACGGGGAGCTTCTTTAAAGAAATTACATCAACTTGTATGCCGTCCAAAAAGAGAGAAAAAGCAGACTTTCTTTTAGCAATGTCTGGTAGTAAAGGAGCAAATGTTTAATGTTTGGAGGGGTTGAAGCACCAGTCAGTGAACAAAACTGCTACGATAGTAACACAATATGATAAAAAATGATTTCTGCTCTTTATATGAATGTCTTGGTTTAGATAAGGTTTATTATGGATGTTTTAATACTAGTTTATTCCTGGTTTAGGTCGGGCTAGGACCTGCATTAGTTTCATTTTTGTAGCCTATAGTTCTGGTTTATTCCCAGGTTATATCTGGTTTAGTCCTGGCTTACGCCTTCTTAAGAACTGAAAAAAGTATTTCAGCAATTATTGGCCTGTGCTGTTGGCAAACTTAAACTCATTTAATTGTGACTATACTACCACACCATTTGACCAAAATCCCTAATGAACAAGACCCAAACAAATCAGCTTGTGTATTCAATTATTTATGATTTTGCAAACTCACAAATCCTTCTTACTTGCTCTGTAAGTTAAGCCCCATTGGCTGTCAGTAACAAATCCATTACGGTGGGGAAACACATCTGGGAAGTAAAATGAAACATTAGAAATATAAAGTAATAGCAGCATTGCACCAGTATTGTTTAAAATGAATCTGTAATAAGCTATAGAGCAGGAGTGTTTTTTAATGGAGGGCCACATTCTCAAAAAATAATACCGAGGAGGGCCACTGACTGAGGTGACCGATTTCACTTCACCAAAAGTCCCTTCAGTTGGATCAGTTTTCACATACTCGCCATGTATATTATAACCCCATAGTGGTTTCCACAAAGTGGAAATATATCTTGTTCTTCTATTTATTATGTTATTAGTCACAGTAAAAACACAATTTTGGCCAAATTACAGGTATTGCGGTATAATAGTAACTAAGGCTGAGAACCTCAGGGTACCTCTCATTTCAATACAATACGCGATACATTGTTCATGATACCGATAACATCTCAATATGACGATCCTCGATATACTGCACATATTGACCTACGATCGATCACGTTTTTTAAAGGAATTAATACAGTATTTAAACTGTATTCCAATGAATTGATCATTTTTAAATGAAACAAAGTTAATTTAATAATGTATCTCACAAATAAGTCGACCTTCTCAAAATAAGAAAGAAAAAAGTATGTAAAGTATTGCCAGATTACATTTTTGTGAAATATACAAAATATTCTGGATTCCCATATATATACTGATACAGCAGCTTGCAATACCGTTAAAGTATAAAAAAAATTTAAAAGAACAATCTTGATATATTGATATTTTTTCCAGAAACGCAGTTGGACTAGAGTAGACAAATGCATGTCCTCTGCAGCAGTACCATTAATAACACTGAGACATGCACGTCTGTGGGAACAATGGCCTTGTGTGGAGAAGGGATGACAAACCCACTCCTCTTTTGTCTCTCACTACGTTCTACCCATTCATTACTTTAACATCTTCATTCATTATTTTGGACCATTACAGCAGTCATTTCTAATCAGGCTTCTACAATATGACTGTTTTTAGTCTAGATCTTCTTTAGTCCTGGTTCAATCTTGAGTTGGACCTTATAGCGTGCCCTGGGTTGTATGCCTGACATCATTCAGACTGGAGTAGATCAGCATTCTAACAGCAGTAAATTATACTATTGCACTATACAGCTTTACATAGGCTGGTAAATACACCCACACATGACACTCTGACAGCCGAACACACAACTTCTCCAATCAGATATGCTTTTAAATAGTGGTGGCAACAAGGATAATTTTGGTGTGTTTGTTGACAGTGCAGGAGCAGAGTGTGGTTTAGCCCCTGATTATGACATCACATACAGGGTCTGTCTGTTTTCGCGACTATAGCTGAACATAATTGATTAATCAAACATGCCCAAATGAAACAAAGCACAGTTTTGTGAAAACTTTGGAAACAACATTAGAACATGGTTAAAAGCTCAGAAAAGTTGATTTTGCAGAATATAGGATCTTTAAAAAAAAGCTAATTTAATTTGTAGCAATATTTTCACAGACTATTCTTTTATTAGGGACAGTTCATATGTTCATATGTAAAGTGTATATCAAAATGTTACAAAGATTGAATAATACATTGCAATAGTCGTTCAGCAAACATAAATATATAAATGTAATAGTATTTGTCAGGGAGGCAGTGTGGGTAAGGGTCCTCATCCCATCAGATTGGGAACCACTGATTTTAACCACAATGTTACACATACCTATAGGCTATACTGACGTAGAGTCTGCATGTTCTCACCATGTTACTGTGGGATCTCTCTAGCCTCCTTCCACCACCCAAAGACATGCATGTATAAGTGAACTTGTTATGGGCAGTAGCAGCTTTCTGTCTCTCCTTGGGTTTCTTGTGAAAATACTCTTGATTTTTTTTGCTAAAACTTGTTTTGTTTCGTGTCCAGACCCTCACTGCAAACCCCCCCTGCCCGCTTGCTCAACCGCCCGCCTATCCACCTGTCTACTTACCTGCCCTTCACCAGACTCCACTGCAAACTATCCACCTACCATAAAACATTTTTTGTAAATAAAACTGTTGCAACCACTGACTTGAATCTAAATGCCCCTTATAGTGCATACATTTGAGAGTGAACGATTGTTAGTTTGTGTCTTAGTGTCAGCCCTGAGACTAGTCACTTACTGTCCTGGATGTACCCCACTTCAAGCCCATAGTTGCTGCGATAGGGCCTTGTACCACACATCCCATAATCTAGTAAAATATGAAAACACAATTGCTAATATACAGCAGCTAGCCTTCTTTTGTCTCTATCCCACCGATTCCCCGAAGCTAAACTTGAACTTTCTTCATAGTGTCAATGTGTAAAATCGCTGCTTTCTCGGTGAACAAGCTGACGTGTGAAAAAACTGCATCCCCAGCCTCATTTTACATCGTTCTGTACAAAAAAATCACAGCATTTTCTTTGTACGACTCCAACAATTCATTTCATTCTCCCCCCGGGCCCTAACTTCACAGAGCGGGCGTAAAAATCTAAGCGTGAACACCGTTTAGCTGCACATCTTAACCTCGCCATCCTGGACTTTTCTGTTGCACAAGTATATATTTTAATTTGAAAAAAGGCCATGGTTTGAAACATAATTACGACCCCTCCTTCGCGCGGACATCAAAACCAAGCGGTAAGTGTTCCGATAACTGCACTACTTACATCACAAAATGGAGTCTAAATGCAAACAGGCAGAACCGTGGACAGCCAAAAAAAAACATCTTGCAGCATCTGGAAGACGGTTCGAGGGTATTCAAATTTCACACCATGTTGGGCTTGGATCAAAATGAAGCACAGTAAAAAGCGATGGGGAAAAGAAATATGAAATGTTGAGGACTACGTTTAGCCACTGACTGGATTCAACCCTGCTTTTGTAGTGTTTTTTTAAACTCAGTTTTAGACTCGTTGGTGCAACCTTCTGTTGCTTGAAACATAATTAAAATGGCTTGACTTGTTTAGACTTGGTTTTTGTCCTGGTCAAGTTCAAGATTAGCCTTGGTTTATGAGTAGATTAGTCCTGGTTTCATCATATGTAAGAGCTGTTTTTTTCCATTGTTTAGACTAGGTTAGCTCTGTTCTGATGTAGTCTTCATTTAGACCTAGTTTTTTTTCTAGTTTAGACTTTTTTGTAACCTGGTTAACTTCTGGATTGGCCTTGTATGATACATTGGTTGTCATATTACACTTTGTACAGTTGTCACTGTACTGTGTCTTTGATTTTGGGCCCAGGATGACTCACCCAAGCCATCCTTTGCAGCCAAACTGAGGGAGGATGTGGGTGTAGACAGAGGAGGGAGGTACCGGTGGCACAAGGATTAAATCTTCTGCTCACAAGTGTCTTTTAATTCACAGTTGGCTCATCTGAAGGCCGTGCACAACAAGCCCAAAATCGGTGGTCGGATAGTTTGTTGTTGTTGTTGTCGTTGTCACTGTGGTGGGCCATGTCCCGAATGCACGAATGCAGAAAAACAAAACATAAACTAAACAGAAGGGTACTGTTATCTGCACACACTCATTTACTGTATTTACAAAGTCACACTCCACAATAGAGCTGCCTCACAATGCTACATAATAAAGAATACTCTTCTGAATCAATCGATCCTACTGCCATTAAAACTGCAACTCCACTGGCAAAGCTAACCGGTTAGCGTCAGCTTAGCCATTAGCCTCACCATTAGCCCCCGCTTAGGGGCCTTAGTCCTTAAATAGAAGTTTGAAATTATGTGAGTAAAGGCATTATTGACAACAGTGTGCTGTATGTTTATCGACAAATACAACTAGCGCCACCTTCTCCTAAGGAGGGTTATTGTGTCCCGCACCTGTGTAGAACAACACACTCAACTCTGTGGCCCATGAGACTCATGCCGGTGTGTATGGGCACACATTTTGTGCCGAGGAGGGGCGATATCGGCCAATAAAGCTGTCCAGCTGTTGGCTGACGATTGTTGGCTTGGTGTGTAGGGGCCTTAACATGACACATTTTCTTCTCTTTGTGCTCATTTAAGGAAGCCTCTCAATAAGAAGGTTGTGTGGTCAATTCTCGTACCAGGAACTCCATGGAGTCTGCATGTTAGGGTACCTGCTCCAAAGACTTGCATGTACAGATTAATTGATAATGTCAGCCCTGCCATTAACTGGCCATTTTCTAAGGTGTATCCCTGCCTGAGGTCCAAAGTTGCTGGAACAGGCCAACCATCCATAACCCCTAAAAGGAATTAGTGCAAGACAAAATACATAATTTTAGCAATCCCACCTAGAAAAGTTAATAATCATTAATGTCAAACAGTTTCCCTGCCTCTTGAATTATATTGACACCCAAAGCTCTTTACAATTTAGTCCATTTTTCATTTACTCCACATTCACATTTACTCCACATTCACCATAGGTTCGACCATAGGTAAAAAAACCAACATATAATACAACATAGAATGGTGAAGAAGATGCTGTAGATAGAGCCTTGAGTGATGGTTGAATTTGTGCTTCTACTGTCTGCTACTGAAGAGGCGGTGCTGGGCGGGGACTCTTCAAACAAATGTTGAAAGAAAAGCATTTTCATTTTTTCTCTTTTCTTTCCATTTTGTGTTGTGCCAGCCTCGGTGCCCTCAGCCATGGCACACAGACACTGACATCCATTCATTTGTGTGACGGCTGTCGGGGTGACTTCTCCTCAAGGTTATTTACGCCTTTGTCCATCTCTCATTCTATTCAGACTGTAGCTCCGCCCACTTCACTCTGCACACATCTACATACAAAACAATGCAACAACCAGTCTGTCTACATTTGGGAGGAAAGGCATTTTTCAGTGCATTTGTCTTCAGTTTGTCAATATGGAGGAGATTAGTGGCGTCTGATCATTATTTTGAAGTGAAAAACATATTTACAGGCATACAGTAGCTCAGCATCTCTACACATTTGGGTTGAGGTAAAATGAGCCAGAAAAAGTGAAAATAGCAAACTGCTGAAAATACATTTCAAATCTTTGCCACATTAGTTTATGTTTTAACAGTTTTGATTGGTCTGAGGTTGATAATGTGGGCGGGGCAGTCGCTTGTTTGAAAGGTGGTCATAAACACACACAAAAAAGAGCCCTAGACGTGAGAGAACTCTATGATAAAGCTCCAGGACATGGTTGGAAAAAGCTTGTAGAGCTTCCAAAAGATCTGTCCCAAAGAGGACTGCTCAGTCAGAAACAGGAGAATAGACCCGGAGACTATACAGGTCAAACAAAGAAATATATTTATTGATTAACAATAAAGCTTGGGTCAGAATTATTTACTGGCTCAATTTACCTGACCATGCGGCTCATTTTAGCTGACCAGGACCTCTTTGGTCAAGAGGGGGGTTCCTGGCATTTAAACAAACAATTTACATAAATTATGATTCACTATCTTATTATATTATATATTATATTGATAGAAAACAAGTTACTGAAAATAGACAAAATAAATGTATGCTTATGTACATTGTTATGCATTGTGCCAAAAAGTGGCCCAGTTTTCTTGACTTCACCCTATTATAACTTAGATAATCAAACATGGCTGCCATTTTCGAACATCTGAACATTGCAAATGTATAGATTTAAAATGTAGTGTGATTCCTGTGGTTCTATTTTGTCTTTTTTATAGTGGTTTGCTCTCTTTATATGTGCTGTCTGACTCTGTTTATTTTGTTTTTAGTCGAGGCTGTGTGATGTGCTTTTAGTTTCACCCCTATCCGCTCCTGCAGTGTATTGAGTGAGGTTTTTAGGGTATATCTTTGTTTATCAACAGTCCCTCTAAATAAAATAAGGCTTTGTTTTTTTAGATTCAACATGCTACATTGTGTTCCTTTAACGAGACACATAATCCATCCAAGTTCATTTTTAACAGCATTTAATCTGGCCATTTGTATTCCGACCAAAGTCATTTAAAGAATATGTTGTTGTAATGTTGTTTTCTAAAAATAAGTGTAGGCAGCAGGCAACTAACAACTATCTAACTAACTAACAACTAATGCTAGTAGATTTTCCTTTTGGCTAGTTGCAATTTTACTCTCACCAACCACTTTGGCCATTAGCATTTTCTGCATACCTAGTCCCATGTTAGTTAGCATCCTAGTCTAGTGATTTTTTTTTGTAATCAGAAGCAGAAAGAAATGCTAAAAGTGCACTATGACCAAATGCAACAACATGACACAAAAAGTTACATTTCAATTCTGGCTAGTTCAACCTTTTAGCTAGTAATTATTGAAAATGACTAGCCACAGTGGCCAGTAAGCAAATACGTTAATGTCAAGCCCTGGTAGGCAACATGCTCTTTGATTTACATTTTCCTTAAAACATTCTTGGAGTGAGTTGCACTGACAATGTTTGCAAAATTTGTCCACATTCTCTGCAGACCGTGAGTACTTTTTCAGTATCGAACCCAGTGACAACTAAATATCTACAGGTAGACACGTTTCCAAACCGTTCATCTTCATGTGTGACCGGTGGCTACCTTCAGCACATGAAGTTAGTCGGTGTGAGAGAAAACAGGGTTGAATGGCTTCGCATTAGCCACCTCTGAAAGGAACATCCACGAAATATCTTGTATCCAGTTTCCAAACCCGAACTTTTATTTTGAATTTTGTTTCTCCAGCTCCCTCCAACGCACCTCCTTTTCCCTAAAAGCTACCAATTCTGCAATGACAAATTACCTCAAGATTACATACATGAGCTGTTGAGTGCTAAGCTAGTCACCTCTAAACGTAAAATGCCATCTTAGGATTTTCTAAAGTGCTTTTTCTAACTGTAAATTTGCATCTGTCCGTGAATTTTTTTAGGGGCTGATTTCCGGCTCTGCGATTCTCGATAAAGTGGTCTGTGCTTCCTTATAAGTACTAGCTAGACACGTACGGCCAAGTCTATAAATGCGTTTTGAACACACTCCTTCGATAATGTGATTTGGGCTGCTTTGGCGGGCACTCCACGTGATTAAGAGCCACCACGCTGTAGCGAAAGAAGTCTATTTGCCGGTGCTTAAGCTGCTCTTTGCATCTCACTCTACGTGTAGCGCTAAAAACGACTGTAAAGGACTTGGAAATGGAGAAGTTTTGGCCAAGGCCCACGCCAAAAGAAGCATGGCGAATGTTGATGAAACGCTCAGAAGAAATTTGAAAAAGAGCAGGAATGTATGTAAGTTTAGACCTGGTTTTGGGACATCTTAAAGTAGATCATTATGTGCTTGGAAGATTTTTGAAAAATGGCTTTAAAGGACACATATGGTTAGGTTGATGAATGCAGTATATTAATGGATTATCAGAACTGAAAGTTTGAAGGTTATGTTATTGTTTTTTTGTCCTCGTGGGAAATTTGACCCTCGTGCATTTGACCCATCCTTCAAATCCCCTGGGGTGACCTGACAGAAGCAGTAGGCAACCAAGGTTCATTACCCAGGAGTTACAGTAAGTTTGACCCGAAAATCCACCCTGACCAAAACCTGTCCATAATTAGTCCGAACCCAAACCTGACTCAAAAACTCTATCTATCTGTGACTGTGAGCTGTCTGTCACACACTTCTGTGCTCACACAGCACATTGACAAGGAAGTATGGAGTAAAAATAGCTGTGAATAAACTGTGAACTTTGAAATAAAACATCAGCTCCCTAGATTCTAATTCTTAATAGTTAAACAATGCATCGACTGCTCCTGTCCTATGGAAGCGTGTGATTGGTTAAAAAAAGGGACCCTGGCTCTAAAACAAAAAACACAGAGGGTCTGAGAGTCTAATTTTTTTTCTCTCACATGACTCACTGAATAATTATTTTTGCTGAAATTCAAGGGGAAAAAATTAAGTAGCGTAGCTTTAAGAAACAATGGGCAATCACGACATGCATATAAACACCGAGCAATGCTTTTACATAAAGTTTTGACCACTTCAAATTTGACAGTAGTTCATTTTACGCATTACATTTCTATCTGTAATAATAATCTTACTTCCTCCTGGCTCTTCTCTCCTCCCCCCTCTGTGGTGCGGTGTCCCCCCTCAGTGTTGTCCCAGCGCTGGCTTCCTCCACTCTCCATGTTTCTGGATGTGGTGGTAGTGGGAGCTCTGTAATGCCAGCATCTGCTCAGGGCTTTTGTGTTCAAAAGATTCAATTAAAAAATAATTACCCAAAGATTAGTGGTAGTCCGGGTTCGGCCGCACTGTTTCCTTTTCATCTGCCGCAATAATAGAATGCTTTTTTAATTAAAGAAAAAAACGCCAGCAGATGAAGAGAGCAAGAAGAGAAACGAGAGGCGGGACTCGAAGTTTGTTTGATCTGGAGCAAAATTAAATATTTTTTGATCTGACAAATTCATTTTCAGCCCCACTTCCCGAGTCGCCGCTGCCTCTTCCTGGTTTAACTGGAGGAGATAAAGACAGTTTAATTTAGATCCTGGCTAAGTCGCTGCTGGTCGGTCATCACAAACCAGCTGAAGATTATCCCGTTCTGAACATCTTCACACACAGCAATCACAATTCAAACATCACATCCAGATTTAATGTGTTCATGGAACTGTACAAGAAATGGGCCATGAGTCACTTGAAGGTTCCCTACACGACAAAAAAGCAGGGTTGGCTATAACTATGAAACATGTAATGGCAATAACTACTGCATCAATATATTTAGGGTACATCTACATAACTGCAGGTTTACTAACAAAATCAATTATCACTTTCAATATAAAATATATTTTAAAAAAGATATCTGATTCTAGACAATCATGATATTCAATAACGGTAATAGATGTGCCAACTAGGGCACCACACTATTGTAGCAGCAAATGCAATATCCATAAAGCAAAACAGACATAACTCTACAGTTAACCTTTGATTTTGAAGCAGCTTTCACTAGTAAATAAAGAAACTATATATATATATATATGGTTACAGAATAGTGAATTGTTCAGTCCCAGTACCAACAAAGTTGTTTTTAGTATTACAAATAAATCCTACTTTTGAATCACGTTTTCTTAAGGATAATTTTCTGAACTGAAAATGAGCATAGTCAATTGTGAAATCAATGGTCATTCATTCATAATACTTAATATGTTGTTCATTAAAAATTATGGGCAAAATGCACAAGCATTGGAACGACATGTAGATCAACTTTGGCATCCAGCGCACTCACCCTCATTGTTGCAAACAGCTTCTATGATCTTCATTTCAAAGTTGGACTGTTCTTCTCTCTCTGTGTGTGTGTGTGTGTGTGTGTGTGTTCCCTTTGAAAGCCATTATGGTCAAATTACACTCATAACAAACACTGCTTTGTTATTACATAATCAGTCCTATACATATGCATTACTGTATAGCATTGTGGGAATAGGCTCACTAACTCATTCTTGTTTCATATTCACATATGACGGAGTGGTTTAATGCATATGTTTATAATAGGATGCAGTTTGAAGTGGGGGAGTCTTTGATTAGGCACATTTGGTCTCTGGTCTTTTTGCAGAAGCATTCATAAAACATCACAGAGCGAGGAGAGGAGTGCAGGAGAAAGAAGTGAAGAGTCGTATAGTGAAGGAATTAGAACCTGCACAGATCTGTTTGTTAGAGACACATTCTATTGTTTACCTCCGGCACTGAAGCAGAGGAATAATGGAACAGATTCGGTGGTAACCTAAGAAGTTCTGACCATGGAGGCAGGAGTGCCCAGGTGGAAGGTTTAAAGTTAGAAATTGCTCAGGAACTTTTCCATCACCAACAATGAGTTCATCTTGTGTAGAGGAGGGCGATATGTTGAGAATATATCATTCTATTAAGATCACCATTTTAATTTGATCACAATAGAGCTCCAGTGCCCGTCAACCTCTGGTTCCGGAAGTAAAATTCCCATTGATTTTTGCCATAAACTTTTATAAAAACCCTTATAAAAATAAACCCACAAGAGTTTGGTGATGGATGGAGGCTATGTGGTAATGATCATAGCATCAATATTTTCAATCTAAAAATGTATCTGAAAGTTGTAAACAGGAAACGCTTTAATGTAGTTTGCATTTCTTTTAGCTGAAAATATTGGCGATATGATCGTGAGTTAGCTGATTATCCTCCATTGATCTATTAAGCTCTTAAAATATGGATGTTTCAAAAAGTCTATGGTAAAAATGAATGGGATTTTTATGGGATTGAGTAAAATCACACCAAACTGAAACTACACAAACTATAGATTGATAAACATTATTCAATGGGACAGATTTACTTTAAAAACAGGCATACATCATCAGATGCTCTCAAATCTGTGTAATGTAATCACTAGTACCCACTGTAGAGGTTAATGATTCTTAATGAAAATAAATCCCAAAGCCATCTCAGATTAAACTGCTGTTTTCTTGCGAGAAGCCCTGGACTGTATGCAGTGGAAACTGGGGAGAAGTGCATGGCGGAGTGCGGCACATGCAGTGGAAATCCGGGGAAAGAAGAAGAATGGAAGAAGAAGAGTTTTTAATCTCATCTCTAGTTATTGTGTTACCTGGCCTGAGAATCAAACCCACAACCACATTGGTGAGAGGGAATGACAGACACTATGCTCCTATAATTTATATACAGTAAACCAATGTTTGTCTCTTAGATGAAAATATACTTTGCTCACAGAGGGCTGGGGTGGAGAGAGCTGGGGTGGGGGGGCTGGGGGGCGAGAGAAGATATTAATTAAGGCTGGATTGTGCATTGACTCAGTCTCGAGCCACGACAGAAGGTTAAGCAAATGCCAGGCCAGCAGTGTCACTTCAAACAATGGCTATTAGCTTTAGATACAGCCTGGAGTCTGCAGAGGAACCACAGTTCACCCTGCACTGATCAGACCGCTAATGTTTATGTTTGAGGCATCACTGTAAAAATCTACAAGTGAAACTAACTTGAAGGGCCTTTATTTTGCAAAATCAACCTTTGAGCTTCTCCCACATACAGTAGTTCCCAGCAGCACAACAACACATTTACAATGTCTAATGCTGTTAAACCCAAACACAGTTAGACATCCACACAGCAATCTTTTAGCATCTAAGAGAGCTTGATCACACAGTGGTTTTCACACCTCACTCCATGTATACTCACATCTCAGGCTCTGTCTCCCCTCAAAGGTGATTACCTTTGATGCATAGAACCTCACTTGACATATGACATTGAAAAACTTAACAAAAAAAAATTAAATAATCTATAGCACAAAGTGTATCAAATTACAGACTACTACCAATATGTCACACATATGCCATGTGTGATCCAGTGCAATGCTCTGTTTTTGGCTCATCAGTTCCACTCTGTGACTTTTTCAAGTTGTATTTTTTTAAATTATGTGATGACTGCACTAAATGAGCCGAGCAAAATAAGAATTTTTAAGTTAAGTTCAAAATGGGTCAAATTGGCCTGGAACATAACACGGTTTACCCACATTGTCTATGTATGTGTGTGTGTGTGTGTGATTGGTGCTTGTTGGTGGTCGGAAAGACCGCTGGCGCAAAATGGCTGCCACAGTGTGCCCCAGGGCAGCTGCTGCTACAAAGGCAGTTTACTACCAGTGTGTGACTGTGGAGTGAAAGAATAATGGACGCACAAATATAACTGTTGAAAGCCTTGAGGCTTTGTAAAGCACATTATGAACTTAATCCATCCATATTATTCACTAAGGAAAATAGATTCCACTATTACAGTAAATTATCTAACCCTGTGTTTTTAAAGGTTCTTGGTTTCCAGATGAAATTTTACAGTATAGAGATGGGAGGGTGGGGGAGGTGGTCATTTGATTTCAATCTGTGAGTAAATTAGCCAGAAGCAGCAGAGGTTGAAAACACACGATTATTGGTTTGGAGCAGAAGCCAATGGGGAGCGTCCAGATGAGACAACATTTAAAAAACACACTCTGGTGAGGGTATAAAGCTGAGGGTGAGGTCTGCAGAGTGGTACGGAGAAAAGGACACTTCATTTTTCATTTGTTCAAGCACTCGAGAGGATACGACCAGACAAAATTAAATATGTTTAGTAAACTTTAGTTTAACTATTTTTTAGAAACCCATATAATGACAACAGGTTTATTTGCCTAGAGGCCCGGGCCGCACTTTGCCCAAGGTCTGCTCCAGACAGTCAATTGGGATTTATGAAGATTTTTCACAATGTCGTATTCTATTCCCTCCATGAACTCAAGAGGAAGCATGAACACATAGAATAAACATACATACTCTACCCTATTTTGGATAGTTTGGGATGGTTATGAAAAAATATATAAAAAAAGGTCCCCTTCGAATTATAAAGTTCTAAAGTGGAATTACTCAAAGGTAAATAGAACATTAGCATTCTAAGGTGACAAATTCAATATTGGCAATTGTTTTTATAGAGTGTTTCTTGACAGTTCTTTATAATTGATTGTAGTAGTTCTTTACTTCACAGTCATACACTGGTGGTGGTAAGCCCCAGCTGCTCTGGGGCATTCTGATGTAGACGTGGCAGCCATACCACACCTACAGAGTAACTTTAGTGGTTTGAATGTTTTAGCCCAGTCACATTAATGTTTTATACCAAACCAACTGAAGTAATAGTAATAATAATGGATTTGATTGCGCTTTACAAAGCCTACAAGTGCTTACAAATGACTCCATTATTCATTCACGCCATAGTCACACACTATCGGTGGTGGTAAACTACCTTGTTGCCACAGCTTCCCTGGGGCACACTTACATTTGGAAGCTATTCCACATTAATGGCCTCTCCAACCACTGCTGCTCTATAGATGGTGTTTGTTGTCACCTCACTTGTCTAACAAAATAAACTGCTCAGGCTAGTCCAAAAACTAGGATCGGTTAGAAAATTGTGTGGTTCAAAACCTGTTACCATATTCAGATTTTTCATTCATGTCCATCCCCTTTGACCTAACACGTCGTCAACAGCTCCACGGCATTGTATGGAGAGCATCAGGAGGTTGCACTAAGTCAGAATAAATAGCTTTGGTCCATGTGAGCGAACCAGGAGGATGTAAACAAACCAGCCGAGTGGAGAGAGCCTAATGTTAGGGGCCGGCTTTTGTATTGAGAGAAATTACGAGAGCGTTTGATTCGCACTGAGGTGCCGTCCTGAACATATGGCGTTTTAATTCTTTGCCGGTCTCATTTGGGTAACTCGAATCTCACCGCCTCCACCGGGGAAATATGGGCACGCGTCGAATGCTTAGCGGCAAAACCCTGCAATTTCCCCCTCCGTAATGGGCCCCCACCATTACTCCATCACCCCCCACACACACACACACACACACACACACACACGTACATATACACACACTCACACACACACCACTCTGTTGTTTTGTGTATCTTAAAGCCCAGTCTTTGTTTGTTTTTCAGAGCCATTCTTCACTCGGCTCGTCCGTCCTGCAGGCCTCTTGTATTTGCATTGATTTGCCCACTTAGAGCCAGAGTGGACTCTGAGGGAGAATAGGGCTCTGTTAAAATGTTCACAGATCAGAGTTAATGTAGACATAGAACATTTATGCTGATTATCTTAGAGGATAGCGTATGTAACGTGTTTTGGTTGGCGGTAGAGTGGGTTGTCCACGTAACGGAAATTGGATGGTTCTGTTGGTAAAATATGCTATACAATTCAAAAACATTGTCGAGATTGCAGATTCACATAGATTTACTACACCAGTACATACCAGTTCCCTATATCAATATAATAATATTAATATCCAAACATCACCACCCCAATCTGAAATCTTCTATCAAAATACAAGTACTTAGTAACCTATTTCATCAAAGTTTCTATTGAAAACATTGGAAACAACATTCTAACTAGAAATCTTGAAGTGATATTTGACTAAACATGTGTATATGTATATATATACACATATAAGCTAAACAATGTTTTAAAAGATAAAACATGGAGTGGGTTTTCAGTAATACTTTGGTTGTATAGATTGTATGCATTAGCAGCTATACTGGGCTCTTCAAAAATCTTCATCTCCACAATCAAACTAGACCAAACATACATGAGCAAGATGAGTGAAGTGTCTTGGCAAATGACCAACCAGCTGCAGCATGAACTCAGGAATCAAACTACCAACCGTCCAGTTAGTGGACAACCTGCTATTCTTTCTTAACCACTGCTGTCTTATAATAAATGATGCATTATATTGTATCATAAAATAAATTGGAGTTCATTGGTTGTCAAGATTGCATTGTTTGCCACCAACAACCAATTAGAGAAAAGCATGAATACTTGATACATAGATATTACAGTCCCACTAAAAACAAGATATTTCCAAAACATCTTCCACAAAATGCAGCTAAAGGAGTTCATTTAAAAACTTAAGCACACTGGTTGTATCACGTTATCCAGCCTGGGAATCACATGTCAACAAACCCTGTAGAGCCACATTATGTAATAATTCCGCATTATGTAATAATCTGCCAAAATGTAATAAAAATGTCATTTAACTGTGTAATAAAACCGCATTTTGTAATAAACTGCCGCATTTTGCAATGATCTAATCCAACGCAATATGAGACATTTAGAGAGAGACATTTACAAAATGCTTAAGTTCACCAACAACATTTTGTAATAACTTTCTTAAAATGTAACAATTTATTACAAAATGTGTTACATTTTATTACATATTGTGTTGGATCAGATTATTGCAAAATGCTGCAGTTTATTACAAAATACAGTTTTATAACATAATGAGGTGAACATTTGATTACATTTTGGCAGATTATTACATCATGCATAATTATTACATTATGTGGCTCTACAAAGCCTCCCCTCAGGAATGTCCTGGCTTTATATCACATCCACCATCTTCTAAACAGCCTCCCGTTTACTGAAGAAAACACCTTGTAAATTGCTGAATACAACTTAATTCTCTCAACTAATTAGCCATTTTTCCATTTTTTGGGTGGGCAGTTTTGCAATATTTTGTTTTTATGTTTAGTTGTGTGACTTTAATGCATTGGCAGCCATTCCTTCACAATGAAACTAAGATCTAGATGGGTGCAAATTGTCTTACCCAATGACCAAACAGCAGCAGCATGAACCCGGGAATCAAACTGCCGTCCTTCTAGTTAGTGGACAACCTGCTGTACCTTCTGAACCAATGCTGACCTATTACTTGTAACTTAAAATAATTTGGAGTTCTTTGGTTGCCAAGATTGCCATCAGCAACCAATTAGAGAAACGCATGAACACAAAAAGACATTTCCTAAACATCTTTCACAAAATGCAGCTAAAGGAGTTTGAAAACTACGTTGTACTGGACGTATCCTTATCCAGCCTGGGACTCATACATGTCAACAAACCCTCTTCTCAGGAACTATAATGTGCAATAGTCCTGGCTTTTTGTCACATCCACCATCTTCTAAGCTGCTTTCTGTTTATTGGAAGAAAATACCTCATAAATTGCTGAATACAGTTTGTGTCACAATTTTATCCTCCTCAATGCCACTTGGTAAATACTGGAGAATAAAAAATCCACTTGGAGTCTTCGAAAACCACCTGCCACAGACACTGCAGAGGACTGTGCGGAATACGTTTGCCACATTTTTATTTATTTATTATATTTTTAATCGTGTGAAGTCCTTTGTGGCGCTTTGACAGCTCTAGACCAGTCCCTAATAAGTGCCTGATGCCTTCCCGCTGAGCTCCGAGCGGTATCTTTATACAGTGAAAACCCCAGCTCGACTCTTTCACAAACACACACCCCTAATCATGGTGCTTGTCTCCCATCGCCGGCACTGCCATCACGGACCAATTAAGTGGCCATATATGTGTCTAACAGTCCTCCCCGGCAGGACGGACAGTGGCGCGGTGCTGCCGAAAGAGAACCACCCGCAGATAGCAGTCAATTTGTAGCTTAAAGCCCGCTCGCCAGAACACTCCGGCATTATTAGGACGGTAGTGGCCCAGCCGGGGATTGGTGAGTGAGGAGGAGGGGGGAAAGAGAAGGATGGTCAAGGCTTACCATAAGGGCCGAGATGTTTTTATTTCAGATGATGGGGGTTTTGGAATAAGAGAAAGAAAAATACAGCATTGAATATTTGGATGATGTGCAGCCAATTATTTAGTTATGAAGAGATGCATAGTGTAATATTGCATTTGTTTGCTATTTATTTATTTCTTCCTTGGAAACTTGCAATAGCCATTACAAGATGTTCAAAGTTGCTGCAGTTGTAGACACTGAGACGTAAGCATGATTGGGTCATTGCCCATTAAAAAGGGACCTTTAAGAGGAGTAGTGTTCAACTTTTGCTATTGCATTTTAAAGAAGCCTTTACCCCTCATATAATGAAACCCTTTATTTTTGGCTTTATTGGGTAGGACAGTATGATGACAGGAAATCAGGTAGACGAGCAGGGAATGACATTTGGTAAACTTTCATGAGCCGGATTTGAACCCACACACCGAGCGGTGCTCTGTAAGCTCTGAATCTGGGTGCATGCTCCATCAACTGAGCCAAACCACGGCCCAAACAATTCATTTCTAATTTTTCCATCCATCCATCTTCTTCTGCTTATCCGAGGCCGGGTCGCAGGGGCAGCAGTCTAGGAATCCTGAGGCGTTCCCAGACCAGCCGAGAGACATAATCCCTCCAGCGTGTCCTGAGTCTTCCCCGGGGCCTCCTTCCGGTGGGCCCTGCCTGAAGCACCTCCCGAGGGAGGCGTCCAGGGGGCATCCGAAACAGATGCCCGAGCCACCTCAGCTAAAAAACTCTCAAATTAGCTAATTCCCATCCCACTCCCGTACATTATTTGTTTAGCAGTAAAATTTCAGACTTCCCAGAACTGGATTAGATCTGTTTTAGGTTCAGCCCTTCACCTGGTTTAGACCTGATTACTTTAGTCATGTAAGTCCTGGTGTCATTTTAAACAGTTTTCATGGCATATTGGTTTTGCGGCGTTCCCGCTCCTGCCCACTCCCGCTAATTTTTTCCCATCCCGTCCCACTCCCCCACGGGACTCCCACGGGACTCCCAATAAATTGTCAGGATCTAGTCTGGAGGTTTACTAAAAGCGGTAGTAATCTGTCATCATTATTATTTTACTTTAGTCCCTCCCCTGGCCTCTACAGCAACATCAGATCAGAGCTTATTTGGGCTGTACCACATGACTCGAAACTCGACTACAATTGGTCAAAGAGATCTTCTTCCGCTTAGCCGGGGCCGGGTCATGGAGGCAGCAGTCTAAGCAGAGATGCCCAGACCTCCTACTCCCCAGACACTTCCTCCAGCTCTTCCGGGGGCGTTCCCAGGCCAGCCGAGAGATATAATCCCTCCAGCGTGTCCTAGGTCTTCCCCGGGGTCTCCTCCCGGTGGGACATGCCCGGAACACCCCCCAAGGGAGCGCCCGGCCCGGTGGAGGAAACTCAATTCGGCCGCTAGCACTGGTGATCGGTCACTACCCAAACCTCATGACCATAGTTTAAAACAAAGCTGTCAAAGACTACAGAGATCTATCAAATGGACTGTGATGTAAACTAAAGGAATCTCCCACAAAGAATTCAGAATTCTCATAGCAAAGCATAGACCTCTGCCAAAACAGAACTATTTTTGCAGTCAGTTTACATACCCTGCTCACATAATAACATCTTACTGTGGAGGAATCCAAGGTTAAACCAATGAAAACCTGTCAAGAATCCTGTTTTTAACACAATAGAAAGTGGTTCGATTACTTCTAACTGGTATTTTGACTTCAGGGACCTTACATGTCCATTGTTGTCCGGGGCGAGTCCAATGTCAAACCACACTCTCCTCTGACTCTCGGGATAATTGCATTTTCTGCTGGAGGTGGCCTGCCGTCTCTTTTCATTCCTGTCTCCATGCTTGTCTTTTCCCAATCTACACTTGACTTGAGCCCTGCAGCTCACCCACATACCGCTAATACACCCCTCTGCTACCGTTTACTACCCCCAACCTGGATGTTGTGTGGCAGTCCATGAGCACGGAGCAATTGTACACAGCCCGAACATGTGCGGGGTCACGGATTGCGCCCTCCTTACATCAGGCTGTGAATATTAATGTGTGGGGACAGATAAGCAGCCGTGGCAATCCCTTTAAGGAGCGCTTGTCTATGGTTGGTGCTTCTGGGTAATGTATGCCACTTTGTATTTGGGTTTTATGCTAATGGTGTGTGCTGTGAGCTTTGAAGGCTTCAGCGAATCCCCCACTCATTAGGCTGAAGATGGGTAGACCTCCTGGCAGTTATAGATTCGAGGAAATGGACGACGTGTGGTCACCTGCCCAATAGGGGGCAGTAGTGTTAGATGAATTTGCAGATAATAATCATGGCACTATTGCCCTTTAAATTTCACTCGCCATAGGGCAGACTGACAGAGATGTGGCATCCATAACGTGCATTGTGCCCCTCAGACCACCACCAATCACACACTCAGTGTGTGTTACACACAGGCAAGTGTTACTGCCACCTCTGCTGAAGCAAGAAGATATATCTTAGTTTTTATCCACCTGACACTATATTGCCCTTTAACTTTAACTTTCACTCGCCCTAGGGCAGACTGACAGAGATGTGGCAGCCATAACATGCATAGTACCCCATAGACCACCACCATCCTTCACACCTTCACACAGGCAAGAGTTACTGCCACCTCCACATAGTCAAGAGGGTTTTGTTCAGAGATCTCCACACATTCAGCATGTACTGTTTTTGTAAAAGTTGAAAAATTTAAATTTCCACATTTCGTCTTGGGTTTCAACTTGGGTTTTGTTGAACAGGCTCAGACAGAAAAATTGTCCACAATGGTGTGAATGGTGGTATTACCTTGTGACAGCAGGAGTCCTATATAACAAAGTCCACAGCAATATGAGAGACCAAGGCCTGTTGGGGATTAAGAGTGGTAAGCCACATTATACAATATTTTCTACATAGTTCTCATATGGGGAGTATGGTGGCGAGTGGAGAATGGACCTGTTACTAGACTAAAATTGAAACTACCAGGGCTAAGCTAGTCAACATTTAAAACAACTTTGGTTAAACTTTGGTACAAGCCACGAACACATTTCACAGATCTACACTGTGCCAAAACCAACATTCTAGGTCCTATATTATGCTTTTTTCACATTTCACAGTATATTGGATACTTCCATTTTATGTTTTGGAAAATATATATCTAATACAAGCTGTTTTGTGGAGCTCCCACTTGGACTCAATGACCCCAGGACCAAACCGGACAATAGCTCAACATAATGAATTACTCCAACATGCCTGAATGAAACAAAACACACTTTTGAGTATGTGTTTGAGGTAGACACAACATTAGAACTCTGGTAAACGCTCAGAAAAGTCACTTTTGCAGAATATAGATCCTTTAAACAGTTGCCCACCCACATAATACCTAAACAGAGACAGTGATAAATAGCACCCCCCCCGGAAGTCATCGGTGCCTGTCCCCTGTCCCACATGAAGACGTATTTTGAGAAGTCTTTTAAACCTCACCCTTCCAACAGGGCACATCCGAGACACGCTGTGGGCTTCATAGAGACATGTCATATAGAGTGGTCCACTCACTGCGTCTAGCCTTTATCATGGCCGCCTGACCTTAGGACCCCTGCCCGCCCTCCCCTTCTCCTGGACGTCTGCTAAACCCCTTTAATCCTCGACCCCCTGCTTTTGTCCGGGGAGGGGTACATGTCTCCCCCCCGTCCTGTGAAAGAGGCTCCTCTGTGGGACGATTTGGACAATGGTAGTGGTCTTTCAGAAAGATGAGAAGGACAATGGAGTTAATATGTGGGGTGGGGGCTGTTTACATGCACTCCACTCAATTTGAACTACAGACTGCAGCTGAGTAAAAGAACTGGCCACTTTATTAGGTAGATGTTGTACCTAATAAAGTGGATGCATTGTGGTCTTCTGATAGCTGTAGCTCATCAACTGACATTTTGCCTATTCATAGATGGTTCCACTCAGACAGTGCAGCCAATTCAACTAGGGCCCAGAGTGCTGAGGAGCCCATTAGGGGACTAAATCAAGTCCAAATCCAGGACTAAACCAGGTCTAAACTAGCACCAAATCAGGATGAGGTCTAAAACTGGGTCATATCACAGTGTAAGCAAGGGTCAAATCAAGACAAATCCAGGACTGGTCTAAAATAAATCAACTCAGACACCAGAGTGTGCACCAATATATTTTTTTCTGAAGTTTCTTAGTGTATGGTTAAGACAGAACTAAAGCCAGGACTTCCAGAAACTATGGGCCTTAAGCGGTACATCCTGGACACTGGCCAGTTAGTTGCAGGGCTGACGAATATACAAACAAATATATGAATATAATCAATATTTTCATAAATCAGTGTTTTCCGAGATTTCCTCTAACGTTAACTAGCCAAATTTGCCCATGTAAACCAGGACTGACCCAAGACTACCAGGATAATGATAATCTAAATAAGGTCTAAAGCAGTTCTAGTTCCAAATCAAGTCAGTAAATTAAGACTATAAAAAGCTGATGACAACCGTACCTCAGTAGTACAGTGGTCAGAAGCTGTCCAAGGAAGGAACAATGGTGAAGAAGTTCATGCTAGTTCTGGTTTTGACATTTTGCCTCTGTATTATAGCTGAATCACTCCAAAATACTGTTAAACAAGTCCACAAATCCTCATGCGTCATATTTCTTGTCACTGGAGCTAAAGCCTTTCTCTGGGATACTCTGTGGCGAGAGTGCAGACTGATCTCTTTGTACTGTGGGCTACATGCAGCACAAAGCAGCTCTTCACCCTCTTGTATCAGGCATTCATCAACCCTGGCTCATCTGCAGACAGGCTGGTCATCAGTGAAGGATGTGGTGGAGAGCAATCGTATGATACAGAGGGCTACTGGACTTACTGTAAATGAAGGGACTGATTTGAAATGTGAAATATAATCACACATACAGTAAATGCTCTTCTAACAGGATTTTCTTTTCATTGACCAAACTACTCAATTTTATAATCTTAACATTTTTGTCCGACACAAAACAAAACATTTACCAGTTTCATTTTACAGTTAGCTAGATTAGCACAATAGAGTGTTTTAGCTGGTTTAGCTGCAGATGCTCAAATGCCCCCAGCAGCATGCTAAAAGGTAGTTTACATAAGTATCACATGTTTACATAATACTATCAAGTTTTTCAAAGACAGTATCACGTTTATACAAGATATGTTGAGTACCTTGAAATTTCATGATAAATTAGTATCATGTTAAAATGTGATAATTTGTATCTTGTTAATACGTGATCTTATCTTGTTAAATGTGATAATACCTTGTTAAAACGTGATCTTATCTTGTTAAAATGTGATAATACCTTGTTAAAACGTGATCTTATCTTGTTAAAATTTGATAATACCTTGTTAAAACGTGATCTTATCTTGTTAAAACGTGATCTTATCTTGATAAAATGTGATAATATCTTGTTAAAACGTGATCTTATCTTGTTAAAATGTGATATCTTGTTATTACATGATTTTAACTTGTTAAAATGTGATAATAACTTGTTAAAAGATGATCTTAGCTTTTAAAAAAATGATCTTATCTTGTTACAGCTCAAATTCATTCACACTTGGCAGTAATACGCTGCGGTACATTACATAATATACAGTACAGACCAAAAGTTTGGACACACCTCATTCATTCAATGAGTTTTCTTTATTGAATTACTATGAAAAAGCAAGAAATCCCACTTATTAACCCTGACAGGGCACACCTGTGAAGTGAACACCATTTCAGGTGACTACCTCTTGAAGCTCATCA